>JAAAKL020008259.1:0-16100 GCA_010016065.2 Carybdea cf. marsupialis auct. non (Linnaeus, 1758)
TGATGATGATGATGATGATGATGATGATGTTGTTGATGATGTTTATGTTGATGATGATGATGATGATGATGATGATGATGATGATGATAATGATGATGATGATGATGACGACAACGATGATTACAATAATCATAATCCAATAAAAATTGTAAAAATAGGCAGGGAGTTAAGGTTCTAAAGGTTTTAGTTGTTTATTGCTAACCTAATTCTATATGATTCGCAGAAAATGCACTACCGAGGAGCGCCTATTCTGGCCGACTACCGTGACATGCGAGGACAAGGCTTCCTCCCTCCAACCTAAGTGGGTTAGTATGAAGACCAGTAAATAATGGGTTCTGTTGTGGTTTGTCCGAGGAAACTCGATCAGATAAATAGATAGATAGATCTGGTGTGGTGGTGTATACTACGTCCTTATTATCGTAAACAAAGATACTGGAAGTATTTCTGAATTCATGTTGCTTTTTATAGATCTGAAATTCCTCTCCGTTAGCTTAACTAATAGGGTCTACATGCAAGTAATGCATTTATTAGGCAAGAGCGTTCAATGATGTCAGTCTAATAAAGGCTATCAATCATTATTCCACTCTTAAGGAGTAAAGCACATAAAAGCAAGAACAAATTAAAGGTGAATATCTAGTCGCACCGTAAACAAATCAGTTATTCTTCCTTGAGCGTAGTTTAATATGGAGAAAACAAAGAAGATGAACTTTTCAATTAAACGAAATGGTAGAATGGCATTTGCAGAAGATGCGTCGCTTCGTTGAAATTGAAAGACTCGAGAATTCCGTAAGAATAACATGAATTAAAGAAAGCTTCACCTTTGTCAGAAATATTTCCCTTTTCATATGTCGTATCATTACAATCCCATATTGCTTTGTTTGTTCACTTGTGGCTGATTCTCTAAGTTGTTTATAACTGCATGCCCCCAAGAGAGCCAATACTACAAGACATTTGTTAGCTCAGATTGTGCTCTTTCACCGACATTAATAAATTCCTTTTAAAAATCAATTTACCCTATCTACCGCTTTATATGCCCATTCTCTCGTTAATTGCCAGCTAACAATAAATTAAATTTTCTTCAGATTGTCAGTCATTTATTGATTGGTATCAGGAGAGTCTAGTTTGCCTGTAATCAAGCACGAATTAAGTCAGAAGTACATGCTTAGATACATCACACACTGTCCCCACGCCAGAGATAAGAAAAACAAGGGAATGCCGAAACAAACTAATCTCTGTGTTGAATAGTCATACGATAAGAAAGTGGAAAAAGATCTACATGAAGCATAGGAATATTTCGAATTTATCCTGATGTATACTGAATACACGCGATGTTTAGTCAATTAACCCTTTTGTGAAATATCTTTCAGAGACGTTGACATCTACCGTCAGAATCACGTCATGGCGAAAAATATTGCTCGACTCGCGGTTGGACGGAAAGTCTCTAGCCAATAAACTGTCCAGCTGATAACAGCCTCGTATTGAACTGCCTGGTGTCACGATGTTCTGGCACAGAAATGAATGTTCTTTAATCCGTTAAGATAAGACTGACGAATGAATTCACTGATTATCAACTCTGGCTAAAAGATAGGTCGCAGAATTCTCTGCATAAAATCAAACACATTATTTTCTCTGTGACGAAGAGGTTTTCGTGCACTTTGCCGTTAGAGCTTAGCATCAACAAGCAGGAAACAGTTTGCAAGAGTGTGTAGTGCTCGATTATAATGAAGTAAGATCCTCAAAATATAATAATATGCTCAGCTTTGTTAACCTTATAAGTATCTGTCCTATACTTCTTTCTACTACTTTGTGTTGAAAAGCAAGCCCACCTTTTAGTTAACTACACATTGTCCTTGTGCAATAAGAACGAATCGTTCACATCAAACGAAGAAGTAAAACCACTAAGATATAAAGGGTTCCTGGGGGAGGAAGAGAGAACATGAGAGAGGAAGGACATTACTTTGGGAATGGGGAGATAAGAAATTGCTGTTGGCTGTGAAACGGATACTAGGAAAGAAACTATAGGAAACCCACTGTGTGACGTGCAGTATAAGAAATCATCAGGCCAGAAATTTAAATTTATAACTGTGAAAAGATGAGACCAGGTCGTTAATCCACGCTTACGTTTAGGTTCATAAATACGAGATATCACATGGAAAACTCTATATCACAACTTTTTAGGCAGAGTTCATTTGATACATTTCAAATCAAAGATATTCTCATACAACGAGTTGGGAAACATTGCCAAGACAAATAGACGTTGCAGGTAGCTACCACACAACCCTAAAGTAAATACTCCAGTTACAATAGTAGTAATCATCATTAAGGTTACCTGGAAAAGAATAAAATTATCTTCCCTTCATTCTCTGTGCACTTCAACCAAGGTATCTTTAGTATTATTGTATTTGATTTCAAGAATTTATACTAACTTGTTTGGAAGACATGTAATCAAGGCCTCAATCAATAAAATCAATATCAAATTGGAAGTTTTAAGTTAAACGAGGTGTTTCGACTTGTCTGGTATATACAACGTGTTTTTTAGTCTAGTGCAATAAGTTCAAAATGTATGAGTTTCTATGTGTTTGTCTGTTAGTTACAATTTATTGTAAGGAGAATCCAGTAACAAAGCTTCAGTTTGTGAAACAGCTCATGAGAAAATTTATCAATTTTAATCGTGGAGTTGGTCAGTGACTGTGAACATGCTTGCCTTCATGTTAATGTCTGTCACTTAAGCTACATTAACTTTTTATTGTCACGCTAATATTTTGCTCAGGAGCTCTTATACCTTCTCCTCTGTGTCAGGACTTGGTTTATAAGCATTCTTCATGAAATTGAACTGATAACGAAACGCAGTTCCCTGCTATTAGAATGTTGATAAATGAACCTCTAAATATTTGTCATGACGTAAGTAGGAGAGACTGTCGTACAACATCAAAACCCTACTTGCCTAATCTTGCATGTACAGTTGTCGAAATTATGTGGTCTTTAAAATACTATTAGCTACTAAGAATAACGACCTTGAGAGGCTTTAGGATCAGGAATTCCTTGTCGTCTACAGAGCGGAAAGTTTGAACAAGTTTATTCATTATCATTTTCCATTATTCAAAAAAACACTCCAAAAAAACCTGAGTTTAAAGAAAAAGAGAAGAGGAGGAACTTTGCCATTATCAGGTCTCTAGTTTTAAATATTTATTCGAGTTTCTTTAAATCATATTACCAAAACGAGGCAGGGTACCAAGACTGATAGATGATGATAAAAGGTAACTATAAGTTACGGGGAAACTTTACAACGTAAATTGAAAAAACTTAACATGGAAAAGGAGATGTAGAAAATTTGCATCTTGAGAAGGAAAGGTCTAGGAAACAATAGGGGCTAATGAAGTTACTTCTTCGAGCGGTCGATGTTTTACACATAACGCAGTATATTTTAAATCTTGTTGTTGAAAAACGCAGAGGTTATGCTTCATTGTTCTTGTTTACTAGGACGATTTGCTGTGATTAGCATAGGCGTACGAGACGGTAAAGAAGAGGGGGTACATACCCAAAATGTCTTAAAATGTTTGATATTTGGGCAGAAACGATCGCCTAAATTGGGCAATATATGCATGTCCGAAATACCGCTATTTAATTATTTTGACAAAGAAGAATCTAGCTTGAAGCTGTCAAGTGCAGATACACCCGAATATTTCAGATCTGTATTGAAATGGCCCCGTACTCTGATGGCGATTAGTGTCTCAAGAATAACTTTAACAAAGTAAATCCATACCTCAAGGCAATATTCTAAGTTTTGTTTTATATATAACAGCGACCATTGACAACCATTTAAAAAGTAATCAAGGTTTAACTTTCCTCAAAATGGTTGTGGTAAATTCAAAATGTTAAGGATATTGTTTTCCAGATTTTAAAACCAAAACAGAAACGAGGTGGAGATTTATTTAATTTGTTTATGTCATTAGAAAGGGGCAAAACAGCTCTATCTATAGGCCTTACAACGATAGCTTTCGAAGGGAAAGTGAATCACATAAACGCTGGATGACCGAAATACATGATGTCACGGACGTCAATTGACAAGGACGTAACGACTGTCTTAGATAAAGAACGAAGGAAGGATTTGAAGACTTGCAGATGTGTAACATTCTCCATGGATGACGTTAAAATGTAAAGTTTACGAAGTTCTTCATTGTCAAAAAGATGCTATGGTTTATAATGTATTACACGAAATAGAATCATTCATAGAAGCAGACAACTTTTTTAGAAAGAAAAGAGCAGGAAAATGGAGAAGAGATCAGTTTTAGCAACATATATAGATATATATTTATATGTAAGGCGACAATCACAATATTATTCAAATAGATCAGTAAAGAACCTATTTCTGCAACATAATGAAGCACGTAAACTTAATTAGCGAAGACTTTGATGGGGGTAAGGACCACGTAATCTAACATTTCTAAATAAAGGGTTTACGAGGAAAACAAAGAAGGTAAGTCACTAGTGAGGAATTGTCATGATGATCTTTATGGCCAATATTGTTGTAGTTGGTTCGGTTCCAGGAATATTTTTTATTACAGGTCGCTGTCCTGACGTATCCCTTACGTTCTATTCCAGCTTTCCCTGTATACTACAATATCTTCATGCAAATTTAGATACGTTTTTAACATCTGGCTTCATATGAATACTAAACGAACCCTTTAAAAGTTTGCCTATATGGGAGTAAATGTTATAGACAAATAAACTATTCATTTGGCCAGTGACAAATCATGTACGACATGCCAGTATGATGTAATCTGTAAAGCCAATTCACACATAGCAATCATCTCTATTATGATGACTTAATAACAATTGTACGTCTTAACTGTCTATTAGAAATATTAATGATAGATTACGTTGCAGTTTACGTCCGGAACCACTCCGTCTATCTGTATGTACGTCTCTAACCCAAGCCTTAAAGTTATCAAAGCTCCAGGACTTCTATCCCTGCAATTAAGTCGCACCAGGTGTTATCTATTGCTTTTTCTTGACTAAAATTGCCGAGACGTCACTGCTATCTGGACGATAGCGGTACTTCTGCAGTAATTTAAATGTTGTTAAGTGATGAGATAGCGACTACAGAGTCCGCATTTAGAATTATCGCCATCTTGATCAGACTCCGTGGCTCACGGTGAGTTGTGATCAAGTTAGTTTGGAACTGCAATAAATTTAACGCGTGGGTCGCAAAATAGCATTTATTTTGTAATTAAAGATACTTAGAGCAAGCAGCGTTTTTAAGTTTAGTAACAAAGGAGAACAAAAAGTCGAGGAAGACACTGCAGTGGAACGGTTGCTGCCTTTCTTCTGAGTGCCACTATCAGTGGTTGATGGGGCCAATCCATAGGGGGCTCATGGAGTCAAAGGTTGGTCATAATTATAGGTTTGATAAAGGTAAATACATGAAATCGGTTCAAACGGTATTTATGTCATGGATTTTTTGATGGGGAGCCTGGAACTGCTGACGCTTCTTCTTTGTTTCAGAACTAAAGAGTAGCATACGCTGAACACGAGCGTCAACAACGAGAGAGAAATCTGCCTTTCTTAATATTGTTTAAGAATTACCAATCTTACTAGGTATTCATGACTCGCCCCAACCTCCTAAGCCTCACGACAATGTAAAGCATGGAATGAAACTTGGCTGCAACCCTTCATAAACACCAAAATGTATTCAATCTATTCGAAAGTAATGTATTTATTCATTTAATGATTTTATAGTGTAGTGTAAAAAAATTATTCATTGTTTATTCACGAGCATGTAGGTAAAGATACGTAAATAAAGTTCCATCACAAAGTATTGTCGACACCAGAGTGCTTGATACAAGAGGCCGGAGCTAAAATCATTTTGGTAACAAAATACTGCAGTACAGGAATTACTACAGTTTGATAATTGTCATGTGACGAGAAACCAATAGAAACAAAATTTGCATTGATTACCACGGCTTATAAGCATGGATAGGTGTTTTAAATAGGTAAAAAAAAGAAAAACAGAAGTAGATAATTGTTACCGACGTTATACGTAATGACATGATAAATTAAAACTGTCTACTTATTTGGAATAAAGTCTTCAGATGTGATAAGAATAGATTCGTCTTTGTAAAAAGCATATTTTTTTGTTATGTCAGTCCTTCCCATTTCTATAAAGTTAAAAGATATCAAGGGAATTGTTTGGTACTAATATGCCCAAACAGAAACGACACCATCTTTTAATACATATGTCTGAGCATACAAGAAGAGAAAGATGTCTGGTTATGAAAAATTACTTTACCAGCTGTATGCTGGCCAACTGCCAAGCACTCAAACGATCTCTGAAACAGTGTGCAAGCATAAACGACAAAGATTTGTAAATCAGTTCTAAAACCTTCACCACCTAGACTCATTTTCATGTTTTTCTTTTAAATGTAATTTTTTGACATGGACTTTAAAACATTTTACAAGAATGCTTCGTGTTCTCAAAGTGTGGTTGAAACTATTATGTTGAATCTAGGATAACGAAACTGCCTTTTTGAACATAATTAACGAAGAGAAATTATCGATTGATTTGTTGACATCCCCAGCAACCAGCTAACGACAAGTAATTGTGATGAGTTTAAGATTAAAACGTTTTTAGTATACGTTGGTGACATATTTTTCTACTATTGATTCTCTCGTATCTAATCAAACTATTTTTTAACATAACATATAAGATACGTATATATATATTCAAGATATATATTTTTTTTCACTTTGTTGCTCCTGTCCTTAAAAGTAAAATGTCGAAAGCCATAATAATTCTATAATTATCAAATGCTATCTGTGTTCGATTATTTTGTGTAAGAATAACTTTTTTACATCTCTGCATTTTGCTAGAATAGTCAAATAAATGACAAAAATGAAATATACCTTATAGTCCTTTCGTACTATGTTAGCAAGAGAGAAGGGAATATAAGTTGGAGGAACACAACATGCCTTTGTAATACCTTAAAACGTGCCAAATGATCATATTCCATTATAAACGTTTGCTATGCAAGGAACAGTTGAAACCTACTTACTTTAATATACCTCAAACCGCACCTTTGTAACTTTTTCATTCTCTAATTTTCAGCATGAGCTTGCGCTTTTTAAGTTTCGATAAATTGTAACAAAGAATTCTCCAAACCATGTTCTTGTTTAAAAATAATTTTGAAATGTCGGTCGCTTAGTATAGCATTAGCTAATGCCTACAGACTTCACTTCACTAGTAACATCACGGTAGTTTAAAATGATGTTGCTATAATGAAGTTGAATAGGGCGGTTAGGACTATGAGGGGATGACTAAGAAGGGTAGTCGCAAGGGTAAAGTTTACTCAGTATTAGTCATTCCTGAGCCACATTTACAGTTTCGCTTGATATCCACATTAGTGAAGTTATCGCAAAAGTTAATTCGCTCACATATTTTGACTTATTTTTATTTACGATGATGAAGAGCCAATGTAAATAGAACGATCCGGCACATAGCTAGCACTACTATAATCACAAAGCTGCAATACAAACGCTTAACAAGCTCCGTATCTATGAAGTTCCAGTTTAAGTGCTAAATTCCACAACCACGTCGTAGTAATACATGCAGGTTGAATTACACTTGTGAGAAAAATATAACTTAGCTTATCTCTCCATCTATTTTCAAGGAGAAATCATTCAGATGAGAAAGTCTCGTTCTACATATAGAAATATCTCTACAATTGATGTTGTTAAGCATTGGTACACCCAACAGCCCTTCATAACTCAAAACAACATATTACGGGCATCACTTTGAAGATAAAAAGCCAAAACCTTTTAATGAAGTCGAAACTTGTACCTGTGACGTTGAATCAAAGAGAGAGTATTTAACCTTTATTTTTCTATGCAAAGCTCCTAAGACAAGGGCAAGGCAGAATATTGACCTAAAAACAGTTTCCTTGTTGATGTTTCTAAATCATAACTTTTTGCTGTTTTAATCATTATATCATCTATTAAAAATCCAACATAGGTATTTTGATTATTGAGGCTCACAGATTTACTGGTCTGACGTTTTTCGTAACACGACAATTGTAGGAATACCAAGGCCTCGCAAATTGTATTTTTTATCTATTTTTTTCAACATTAGCTATTCGTCTTGCCTAAGTAATCTATTTTTAATTTGCTTTTTTCATTTTGTTTGCAGTTGTGGCTTGAAAGTATTATAGTTTAACAAGGACCCCATATGTTGTGTCGAAAGGAAAGGAAGCAAAAAGAGAAAGTAAAACAGGGAACGAATACAGGAAGAGAGAAACTTTTCACTTCCTACCGTATGATCATCTATGGCCGTACATCTAATTATCAATGAATGTAACCATATAAATAAGAGTAAACTTAGTCAAAAAATTCAAGATTAGAGTATAGCATGGTAGTATGAACTAACGCGGCTTACAACCTGTAAAATTAATTGTCCTCGTGGCAGAATCAATAATAAAACTCAGGGGTTTAAACAACAAATTTACGTTTTGTAACTATGACTTACCAAGTTGATAAGCAAAAAAAAACTTGGAGAAGCTAACTGAAAAGGAATCACAGAACACACGCTCAGTGATTAAATGCACACTTTCCAAGTCATCTGATCCACGCTACGAAGCTTGCAACGTGCATTCGCGCAACAGCTTGATGTATCATTATGCTAGTAGAACTTTTGCTAACGAGATAGTTTAGTGAAATTATGAATTGACGGACTACGCTTACGTCAAAATTAGGTAAATATTATTTTGACCAAAATAATTTTAAAAAACATTCATAACTCCGTTTAGTGCTAAAAGGCATAAAAAGATAAGAATGAACACCGAACAATTGCTATGAATTTTATTTTCCAAAATGCTACTTCTCCTATCCCATATAAATCTATTCTTCCACAACATTGCTTTAAATACAAAAATATGGTATGCTTACCACCATATAGAATTACTTGCTTAATTAAGTTTGTCTGTGGTACAAAACTTGACAACTAGCGTCACTCATGTAAGTCTTACTTTCAAGATGATTCAAACCTTTCATCTCTATAAATTCCTCGTGATAGTTTTCTACTTTTACTCCAGACGATTGTCATGACCAGTGTCTGGCGAAAGCGTTTAGCAAAACGAATCCGTTACTCAACGAAATTTCAATACGTTGCTTAAGTACGAAGTTGTTATAGAGAGTTATCTTTTTAAAGTTGTGTGCTTTTCGTGTATTGTTTGATACTTGTTAGGCAATCAAACAGAGTTTTTCATCTTTTCCTGGTAAATTATGTACTAGGTGAAAAGTAACAGGAACAAGATTTGTTTTTCTTTGTTAGTTTTGGGTTTATTATTTGATAGATAAAATTACCACAGTACATTATTTGAAGAAAAAACCCGCCAAAACAAGTGGTATTACAGGGAAAATACATGACTGTACTTGAGGTATTGATTTGCCTTCTATTTTGCTAGCTTGTTTCACTACAACTTTAAATCGTTTCAGCCCTAAAAGAAGCTTGTCTATGGAACCAAATTTTGAAAGTAAAGGAGCAGATATATGACTACTGTAATTAGATAAACCTCCAAGCCGTAAGCAAAGTAATCCCGGCTATCAAAGAGAAATATTTTGGCCATAGATGTTATTTGATATACTTTTGCAACTGGGTAAGCTATTAATCATGTTTTTTCACCTAGTAATCTTTGGAATAGAATCAGGACAAAATGAAACTATATGAGTCTATAAGTTACTGAAACTGAAATCAGTGATTGAAATTCATATTTGTAAAACCTGTTTAAACAGTTCAACAACTACGTTTTTTATAGAGAAAGAGGTATGTATTTAGCCTTTGATTGCCAGTGCCTCTACTAAACTATATTGTTAAATTCAATGTATACAAATATATGCTAGATGGCTGCAAGATGCAATAAGAAGCAATAAGAAGGCAGCATTCCTTATTTATAAGCTCTTTATTTTATGAACTTTCTATGTTTCTACTTAAGACTGGTTCTAATTTTGAATGAGAACTTTTTCCACAAGAAACAATTCTTCTGTTATGTTTATTAAGTAAGGAGGTAATGAATTATTATCCTTAAAACAACGAAGCACTAAAAGTGGTACTATTAGTATATAGTAGAACTAGACATGCAAGTAAATACGTTCCATTTATCTGAATTCAATACTTGAAAATAACCTTTAGGGCATTATCAATGAGATATATTTTTCCACAATAATCGGCTTAGATTACAGACAGGTCAACAAAAACTGATGACTCTGTTTTGATTTGTTTCCTCTATACCGTGGTAAAAAGAACATAATGCTATTTGCCGTAAATGGTTCAAAGAAAAAGCAACAAAGTAATAAATTAAGGATAAAATAGTTAACTACCTGTGGAACCACTATTGATTCGTTTTCTTGAATCGTTGTCTGTGTCGCAGATTTGTGATGTGTCGTGCACCGCACCATCTTCAAGCCCCAAGATATCCGCTATGTTATAGGACTTCCATCTTTTCTTTTCGGATGGTGATGTGTTCAAATTCCTATATAATGCCATGGATTGAAACACAGTTTAATGTTAAAAGTCTTAACCATAGAAGAATGTATTTATATGGATAGTTGTAACGGTACCATCCATTATACGTACATTCCACTTTAAGATATGTAAGTCAAATCCAAATTTGTGCCGTTCCTTGTCCTCTTTACATTTCACTAAGGGACAGGTTTGCTATGACATTACTTGTGAACTACTACTTTTATTTGTCGCTGCTTTTTTAATAACCATGCCTTTTATCTAGCTTGCAAAGGAGATGTATTCATTAGCATGTGGAAGGATATTCTAGAGTTAATTGCTGAGCCGAGCTTGTCTCCTTCGGTATTTAAGTTGCATCTCTGCTTCAAACCTACACCGTTATACCCATTTTAGGTTATCGTTTGTAGGAAAAGTAGAAAGTAATACAATATCACAGTTCAATTCTGATTATAAGCCCACTAAACTGTACATTTGTTACATATAATCCCCTTCATGCATGTAGTATTAGGCTGTCCTATAACAAGCTGCACAATGTAGAAGTTTTACTCTAAAGATCCTTCGCGTACGCAGCTTTTCTGTATAGCCCACATCAGGACTTGTTATATTACAGTCAGTGAGAAACACGATCATGTGGAACGCGTTCATAAGAGCAACCACGCTTGGAGAAACACCAGTGAAGAAATCAACTCAAACTCATGAATTCACTAAACAGCGATAATTCTCTTGCACTAAAAATTTCTTCTAAAAGGGTTCTAAAGTAAACTAAATAAGTGAATATAAAAATAGATTATATTTGATAAGATACTTACCGATCAATCTCTGTAATTTCATGTTCCCGGGATTCAGGCATTACTGTGTGTGGCAACTAGGTGTCTCGTTGTGTAGCTGGAAAAGAGTCCTCAAAAATACTTTAGGACATTGGCAAGAGTGAGAATTATGGAAGCTCCGTTCGAATTAAAACGCCAAGAGCATCTATTAACTAAACCTACAGCCAAAAGAAATTGAAAACGACGTCAATAGCTTGAAATATTGCTTTAAAGCCCAAATCAGCGTTTGAATTATTACATTGAAGCAAAACAATCTCTATTAGTGTACCTATATTGAACTTGCGTTTAAGTGATGTTCAAGTCCAAATACGGTTCATTAGCTGTGTTCACTGGGCTGCAGCTTTGCACATGACATCACATGTTCAGGGAAGCCATAATTTGATTTATTTGACAGGGCATTAATGACCCTTCAAACGACTGGAGCGTCTCTCTGAACTTGACTGGCCATTGACTGAGTTCGGCATTCATACAGGTTACATATCTGTCCTGGGAACAATAGGAGTTAATAGCCAAGTTAATTAGCATAAACTCAAACCAATTGGCAGCCAATGACTATCAATTGAAAGTAATGAGATGTGAATAGGTATGAATAGATTGGATGGGTTTGATTACTTAATGTTTAAGAAAATAGTTTATAAGCAGGTTTCTGACCCGCGATAAAGCAGGCGGCGAAAGGCGCTGAACCTCAAGAGACCGTGACGTCAATTTGCAGTTAGTTCCCGTCCATGCGTGCTGTAGTTGAGTATCTGCATGGAATAGTGTTCACTTAATGGAATTTCCATAGTCCTTTATTTCACGTTATTGGTATCTAGTGTGAGAAACGTTCACACCGAAAACAGAAAGTAATTTGATTCCAAAATTATCGGGTAAACGGTTACGAAGGGCCAGTTTGCTAGTAACCGCGACTGTTGTTGATTATTTGAAACGGAAGTGTTGTTTATCTGCGAGCAGTAACGGGTAGCGACGCGTTGAATGCCACGGGCAAACCTATAAGCAAGCTGCGGCTATTTCTCCATTTGTGCACAATGGAAAGCAAACAACGATTGTTTATACTTGCAAGAATAAACCGTAAAGAGCTCTCCGAAAAAAAACAAATAGATGTGAACAATAGAAGTGTAGAAATAGAGGACTTAACTGTCTTTGCCTGTCTTATCATCAGCAACGTGGAGAACTTCAATGAATTTGAATAAACCCCTTGTCTTATTTAACTTAAGTGATGCCGTCTAGCCAGCCATAGGGAAGATAAAGGAAAGTAAGTTTTCTCAACAGGGCAAGATCACGTAAAGTTAATACCCCTTGGAGTATTGATTGAGGTAGTGGACTAGTGCTGATATGAAAAATCTCTAGACTTGCTTGAACATAGCATTTTCTATTCCAAAGAGTCAAGTTAGAACTTTCCAGCTGCAGTCAAACCAAGTTGATTTAATTTGTTTATGAATGTAGCCAGAGTTTTTAAAATCTCTAATGTAACAAGCCTTTATTACATTAAATTGCCTCTGATGGGTAGAGGTATCAGATGATTAATTCCATTGTCCTCTAAATACCAAGTATAAAATTTTCCTGTATACCTGTAACGTGCTGCTTAAAGATTTTAAGCAAATGACAGTTGCAGCAGAGATTATGTCTCATAATCTCTGGTTACAGAACGCTTAAAATTATTTTAAAAATGTTTATTCGCAAATCAGGTTCAATCAATTTCATAGTTGCATGAAAAAAATTGTGTAAGGAGTAAAAAAGTCTGTTAAAATTTACTTTTGCACTATTTCGGTATATTTATATACATATAGATATTTCTATGTTTACATAGAGAATATTAGATCACTTTAACTACCAAAATTGCAGGGGTCCAGAGACAACGTGACAGTGTATAAATTATGTGACTTTTTTGTCGATCTTGCTTCTGTCAAGAAGATCTCATATATTTACTTAAAGCATTAGCTGCAATTCTCTGTACATCCTTAGTTTTAAATTTTGGCTGTACTTTAAAGATATAAAACTTCTTTAAGACAGGGCCATGGATAAGAGCACGCACGGAAGCCCAAAGAAAAGCCCCCGGAGTTGTTAAACATATATCCAAATGTTTTGTACACCAAATTCTGCAGAATATTAGCGAACTACCGTCAGTACATTTTACCGTTATCAGAACAGATAGGGGCCAATAATGCGTAAAGCCACATCGGCCATTTTATCGATAAGAAGGAGGTACGATAATAAGAAGAGCAACTCGTCACAGCATTTGCGGAGAATGTTAAGCGAAATACACATACAGACAAACATCAGAATGAGGCTGGAAGAGACTTTATCTCAGACTGCAAGTATCAGACTACAGGCATCAAAGTTAATTATTATTTATTTTTTGAACTATTTACTTTGATTATGTCAATTATGAGAGAGTTCGAAGTTGTGATAGAGGCTTATCTTTCTTCTCTCATGTTTGTTAAAGCTCTCGAAACTATTTACATAAAATCACAAAGTTTTTATGGATAATATCGCTTTTCTTACTTTGCCCCTTCTGATAAAGTACTGGACTGTCGGTGTACCTAAAACCCAGATATACCAAGTCGATATTGTATATACTTGTTTTTATATATTTGTTGTGCATGTATTTGTAGACGATTGTTTCCATGCACGCGCCTTTATGCAGTTCTGCTTGTGTCCTGCTGTGATTTCGCGATATGTCCGTGTGTTCCAGCTCCGTTCCCCATTTGATTCCAATTCAAGGATGTTCCTCTATGTAATTACTTGCTCTGGTTTTACGGAAGAGTACATATGGCAGACCGGAAGGACGATAAAGGAAAGACTAGTTCTTAATTGGCAACATATATCCCACCCGGAATACCAAAATATCAATGTAGAGAGACCTTCGAGACCTTCGAGTAAACGGAGGCAGTATGTTTAAAATTAAGCTTTTATTCCAATTCCAGGTTCATGATAACAACACAAGAGAAATCCATGAAGTCAAGTCATAATAAGATTTCAACCCTCCCTCAATTCTCGGACCTAGATCTCTAATCAATACCAATCAACTGCAACGTTCAAACAACTTTCGAAGTATATTGTGTAGAACATAGATAGAATGTAAACATATCACTATAATAACTGTAAATAAAGGTAAATCTTAACACCTGAAAATCGTCACGAGAAGTGAAGCAGTGTAATGTCTCACGGTAGCAATCGCCTTTTGTTTATCTCTTAAATCTCTTTTATATATTTATACACACACATATATATATATAAATAAATATATTTATATATATATATACATATGGAAAGGTTGCTGAGTTCAGGCGGATAAGGCTTGATCCCCCTTTGATTTAGAAACCTCCGAGTGCCCCATTACTGCCAAAGCATTGCGGTATTCCATGAGAAAAATTCAAAATTTCTTCCTAGTTCTATACTAAACATACCCCGACATTTCCCTACATTAACAAGAGTTATCAATCTTGTTTAATACTTGTATATTAGCTGTTCAATAAGATAGATATTGAATGTAATAATCTCGAGTGGGGAAGTTAGGGACATTCTCATCAAATGGACTCAGCGAAACAGGTTGGGAAGGACTTCCACAATGGATGTCAATTTCTGGATATTATTTTTTGATATAAAGCAAGCATGATGTGTTGTAATCCATGACTTATATTTTTTCAATAACGGCCTAAATTCTGAACAATGTTAATGGCCATCACTGTATTTGATAATGCCAGTTCATTGCGAAGTAGCATTATCAAAAAGTGTAGATGATGATTCATCCTGTCAACTCCATGACCAAAATATTTTGAATTACATAAACTGACATTAAACAAGTAAATACTGAACAGTTTACAAAACTGGTATGTCACTTTGTGTCAAAGATAACACCGTCAGAATATCTTATCACCCTTTTGGTAGCAGATCAAGTCCACGCTACATCAGAGCGAATTAAATATTTTCTATCCTACGCATTAAAATATAAATGCGAATTTTTTGGTAACTGGTACACTTTCTTGTGATCTTCAACACCGTTTACGAAAAAACACCATTCGATGGACAGCTTTTAAAATCATTTTCTATATTTCATACATAAATAGTCATCAAATACTACACATTCCATCCTAACAAGCTATTACTTTTAATGTATTACTTTAATCTAAACCTGTTAGAATAACGAAGAACCAACACTTTTGGAGCAAGTTATAGTTTAATGTAAGCATATGTCTTGGAAACTAAATATTTGTTTACCAGTATCCAGTGCTGAACTTGTCGTTTCTATGAGTTTCACAGCGTGGAAGCCATCTTGAACGGATAGGGAAATTCGTCCAAGGTATATGAATATGTAGCTATGCAGAAGTTAAACCGATCTGCAAACCTAGAAAGGATACTTTCTAATGGCCAGGGACAGCATGATATTTACTAAGCCGACTAAAAGAGCTTTATTGATGACATTAATCTTTCTAACAGATCGAACGGGAGAGCAAAGAGACTTAGCATCAGCATGTCATCATTTTGATTCTACCCATAAGCTATCAATTTGAAGGATCCGCAGGAGCTCAGGAAAGTAAGTTCTCCCTAATGATTTCTAACTGATTATATCTTTGTATAATCGTCTTTCAAGTGATTGGATGTTCAATAGTGATCATGGATTAGTAGAATTTACCCTGTCTAACCGATGACAAATGAGAGGTTAATGTAAGAACAAAGTCGCGATGTGGATAGAATGGACAGCCTATTTGTTGGCAAGTTGCGAATTATTAAAGAGAATAACAGGAGGAGTGGAGATCTGAATG
>JAAAKL020008260.1:0-16099 GCA_010016065.2 Carybdea cf. marsupialis auct. non (Linnaeus, 1758)
CCGTTAGATACCTGGAGTCAAATCGTACTATTTCCAAAACTTTTGATTTGTGACGTCATCACTTTCCCAACGCATTTAGAATTAGAGATAAACCAGCGTATCATAAGATTACACACGAGGCTAAACGTTGACTTTCTACCAAGATACATTTGCAGGCCACTTCAAGCAATTGCATGCAGAACGGGCTGCTATAGATCATTCAAAAAAGCGCACAACCAGTCGGTTACTTCATAGTTTATTTCAATTCCACAACAACTATGATTTCTAATAGCTGCACTCAATAATGTGATTTATGCCATGTGACTATTATTTTGTTGTTTGCAAGCTTGGGATGAAAGGTTGTCTGATCTTCAAGTTACTGGAGCTGATAGCCAAGCTACACGTTCCAGGCTACTTCTCATGTATGGTATAGAAGGCTACTTGGTAGCGCACGCTTGTAGCTGAGTGTAAGCTACTGTAACTTGGTGCAGTGAATCACTCGATACTTACGTGGCATAAACCGAATCATTCTCCAAAAATTGCGACCATTCCCAAGTAATATCAGGTTGTAATCTAAAGGCAAAGGTCGTCTAAGATGTAGAAAAAGTGTTTCTTGCAAATTTTTAATGCAGAAATCATCTCTTTGTTGCATTTCCGAAACATTGAGAGAAAATGTTCCCTTTAAGGTGATTGCGCTATTTCATCAGCGGTGATATTATTAATCAGCTTGCTCGAAAGAGGATAATTATTTTATTATCTGTCATATTTTCAATGTCCAGTCACTTTGTTTTCCTTCTTTGTTTTCTGAAGTAAAATATGCACCTAGGATTCATCAAAGAATCAAACAAAATCACAACAGTGACTACAAAATCATGATGTCAGAATTACTTTTGTAAAATATGGTAAATATTTCTCTTCTCTCCAATACACTGACAGTAGCCTTTGCTTAGGAGTTGAGTTTGAAAGTGAGTTGTGAATCAAGAAACCGCTGACATTAATTGTAACATAGAAAGCCCTTGGTGCTAAGGGTTACAGGCTGGTCTCTTGGTAACGAAGATTAACATTGCAGTGTGACTTCCTTTGAGCAGCAGCTCTTTCTTGAGTTTTCTAATAACTAACTTACCGGGACTTTAGTTTCAAGGACGTTAGTCTCAAGGACGTTATTTTCAAGGACGTTGGTCTCAAGGACGTTAGTCTCAAGAACGTTATTCTCAAGGACGTTATTTTCAAGGACGTTATTCTCAAGGACGTTATTTTCAAGGACGTTAGTCTCAAGGACGTTATTTTCAACGATGTTGGTCTCAAGGACGTTAGTCTCAAGGACGTTATTCCCAAGAACGTGATTAGATCGCTTGATTTCTGTGTAGTTTTTCCATACGTTGCTAAAGCCCCAGGTAATTATTTATGAAAATAACAAGTCCGGTTTTAACGTTTATTTAACAGAGAATAAAAATGGAATCGGAAAATCAAGGAAGAGAAAGTCGAATAAACCATTTGAGGTAAGTAATTCAGGCTTTTTACGTTCTTTTTGTCAGTACCTTCAAGCTTTTCCAACGTTGAAAACAGAGTGGCCACTGCTCTGGGAAAATCGGGAATTCTAGGATTTTATTTGGCTCCTGGAAATTGGAAAGTCATAGTGAAATATCTCCTGGAATTTTGTTGATGGATTGTGCATTAGAGTAGGCCCTTATTTCTATTATTTCTGTTAAGTCAATTGTTGCTATCTACTTTGTCTTGCAAATTGGTGTTAGGATCCAATATTTTTGCTGAAATTTTTCCTGGGAATCCTTTCAATCTCCCGAAATTCACTTAATAAATTTAGCGGCCACCTCGAACAATTTCCAGTGACAGTAATCAAGTTACGCTGTAAAATTATTGTTACATCGGTTAGTAATAAAACTGGTAGCTTCCGCTTCCATTTGCAGCGGCTATTGAATAGCTCACTCTAAAAGAGCTAAGAAATGCGCCGGCGGAATGAAACACAAATGTCTTCTAGCCGCCTCATTCTCCTCCTGTGTCGAGTTTTCCTTTGTTACTATTATCAGCACCCCGCACACACTCTCATTTTCATATTGAGGTTACCATTAAATACGACTTCGATTTTCTGCATTCATTCAGTTACTGTCTTGAGAATCGGCATCTGAGACATGTTTTACTCATCCTTTCTTCCTCGATAGTACTGTTGTTTATCTACCTCGTTTCTGCCATAGTAAACTTCGGTTATAAGGGACTCACATATAAGGGACATTCTGTGGAATGTCGAATGGGCCTCATGATTTTAAGCCTTTATTAGCACTAAAATATTCTCTTACTAGCAGAAGTATCTGGCTTTGCACGAGAATCTCTACTGAGCTTTTTTTAATCAGAAAAAATGATTGTGAATACTTACCTTTGCCATCATGACCAACTCTCTCATAACTGGGCTTCCTTCCTCTTCCATAGCAGCTGTAGGAATATTCTCTGTGAATGTAGAGCAGTCTCAAAACTGCAAAAGTCATCTGGAGGTACTCATGGTCATCACCAGGTTTTGGGAGGAGGGACTCTATTCGACGATACATTTTAAGGCTTTATTAGCACTAAAATATTCTTTATTAAGGGACAAAAATATGAGGGACTTTGGTTTAAAGGGGACCCTTTTCACAGTCTCAATCAGATTTTCCGGCGGACTTTAGTTGGTTATAAGGAACCAGCCCTTTTCATCTGGTTGTGGCATAAAATAGTCTGTTGAAAGGTGATTCTGCAACAAATGAACTTTTTAAACTAAGAACATGAAGTGACAACCATACATGTAAGTTGTCTTTGAAGGAAACTGTACAAGAAAATGATACGCTGCAGCTATACGATAGAATATTCTAAGTTAAGTCAATTCTGCCCTACGTTATTCAGAAAAAAAAGAATCTGGCCGAATTTTGCAGTGGGCTTGTTTTGAGTGTGAAATAACTTCCATTAAGCGTTTTACAGCGTTTCAGAAGGCTGTAAATAGGGTACCGGATCAAATGGCGCGTTTCTCGGATAAATGGGGCTAATTGACCTGGCCCTGAGAGGTCCCTTATATCCTAAGATGACTGTATTTGTGATTGTGACACCTGAAGACACGTAAGAATTTTTCTGTGTAAATTCGCTACTCTTTAGTGTGATGGTGGAAGAAGGTTGATTACAGGGTTTGAATAAGACACACAACATGTCTCCCCTGGATAACTATGGTAGAGTTTTTTAAACATTTTTTCACCACTAAGGAGCAATTATTGATCTCTTCTGATCAAACGGCAAACGAAGATTTTATTCTTTTGCCAATGCACCTTTAATCAGAGAACCCCTCCGAGAAAGCGGAAAGGAACGTAAAAGTTCAGGTGGCCACACACTGAGGATATATGGAGGTGTTACAACAAAGTTTTTGATTTATTGTTGCACAACATATACAAGCGGAGAATGTGCTGACTCATTAGAAAACTGTTTAGAGAGCCGTGTTGGGTGAACATGCTCATGCGAGCTTAGTGGATGGACCCAAAATTCAGATTGAGGCAGATATGGACGGAAACGTGAGTGGCTGATACACGCAACAGCGGGTTTGTAGGCGCTTTGCTGCCGCAAAAATAAGTGAGGACACAGACTCAGGATCAGTGCTTGCGGACCTCTCTAGTGGCCAAAAAGAGAACGTTGGACTTGCAGACGGGATTGTAGGTGCTTTAATGTATATTTGATAGGGTTATCACAGCACTAGAAACGTTGAAGTCTGGGACCAAGTAATTGCACCATTTCTCAACCTGCACTTTTAACATCGTTATGTAAAGTAACTCCGTTCCATCTCTTGTAGCTGTCTTACGGAGATTGATCCACCATTATGCAAAGACAAATGTATTGACACCTAGACAACTGGCTGTTCGTAAACACTAAGAAATCGGATTTCCTGAGAAAGATCTTGAGGATTTCAAGAAGACAAGAACGCTATTTATATATGAAAACGGACTGCGTAGAAAATGTGCTGAGATGGGAGAGCTGTGAAGCACTTTTTCAGTTATTATTGACGTACAGGTAACACGCTGTTGTGTTACAGGTAACCATGATAAGAAACCACTTTTTGCTGTCTCAAGCTGCCGATAAGTGCTACTCTCAAGTGGGGCGACAAATATGGCACGGTAAACTAAACCGGAGAAAGAAAAACAGAACGAGAAAGGAAAATTTATATATATTTAAATATCTACTGTGCCCTAGGTTATCATTTCCAGTATGGACCCTATCTCATAATTTTACTTTTTACGATTGAAGTATAGTAATTGTTAAGTTATAGGTGGAAATGAAAATAGTTTGGAGAAAAAGGCCAGAGAACAAGTTAATGCTACATAATTTATCAGGGGTGTCACCGGCAGAAAATCCTGGAGTTTATACGTTTAGCCACTATGTCATTGACATAGTATGTGTTCTGTAAAGTAGTCCAATATGCAGAATTGGGAGACAGGAGACCGTTTTGAGCTTTTGTGCCATGAGTCGCATTAGTTACTACTGGGGACCTGACTATTAATATCTGAGGCAGATTTTGTGTTAATTATACAGATGGCGAGGCGATGTACTGGAAGTGTCTTTTCCTCTCCGTAGATAGACTGCGGTGGTACGTCATCTTTGTCGGCTCTGAGCAGCACTTTTATGTCTCCTGAGTCGATTCCTGCCCCTTCCCTTGGGGTTTTTTTCCTTATTGTGATCTAGGTCTCTTTCGCCCTTTCGTTTCATCCACCATGCCTTGAATTAGCGGTCTCTCTCTTCATGTTTGGAAACTGCTGTGGTCTCACTGTATGGCCAAGGGACCTCATCTTTCTTTATTAGACTGTCAGGATCGGATCTCTCTACTCCTGTTAGGGCCTGAACCTTCTCGTTTGATGTGTGTTTGAAGTTGCTCTTAAGATTCTTCGTATTGAATATGTCTCAAACGCTTCCAATCTTCTAATGCTGGATCGACTTATGGACCAGGTCTTCGCTGCGTGTAAAAGGAACGACCACACATAGCATTTCGGTAACAGAAAGCATTCCACTGCTATTAAGACGTGTTTTTACTAATAGCCTGCGCTAATAACACCTTGAGTTGTAGCTGCTATTGCACCATGATAGATGGTAGTTTGTGTGGAAATGTAGTGCAGTTGTCGTTTTCGGCGGTTCTTCTGCAATATCTCCCCAACAGCAAATACCCCAACCCCAGGGAAGCATTTAACAGAACGTGATAGCGAGGAAATTGCCTTTCTTATTAATACCCGGTTAATAACGTCTTACGTATGATTGTCCACCTTTTTCAGTAGAACTTGATAACAATGTTATATAAAAATGGATCTTGATATTTACCGATAGAAACCACTCTCATCAATAGAGACACGGAGTTGAACGTAGGTCACGTCCTTGGCGTTGCGTTGCCAAGTAAGTATCTTGTTGCTCCTGCGACTGTGAGCTAAGAGTAGTATTTGAGATGGAGGGGAGGGGAGGGGATGGCTGACCCATGAGTAACTCGGTAATTTTAACGTTCTGTAAGAGTACGTAAACATTGAATGATTTTGTAGCAGTCAGCAGATTGTATTATGTATAGATCGGAATGTATGGAAGTAAACATGCAAACTGAAAGAGGCTTTTATTATTTTCGTCCTCTGAATCATGTATCCATGATTGATCGAATATTCGGCTTTTTATGCCAAGGGGTGCAGTTCTATGTTGGCTCTTAAAGGTCATCAGGTTTTCCGGACTAGAAATATAAGTTAGAGGGAGAAGTGGAGCGTTCTTACGTTAAAAGTTTCCTAGGTTAAGCGCATGGGTCACAAAGAAGGACAACGGACTTCAAAGCTGAAATCTTGCAACGGCAATTTCTATGAAATTCTTTACTTTATGATAGATTTAAGCAAACTGAATCATACTTAAAGCCCTCAAAATAAAACAGGCAATTCCTGAATGATCTCATTAGGAGACGTCTGTGATTTCTGCGCGCGTACTTCATGGTAGTGTCATGAACACGTTATCCGAGCTTTCAAAAGTTGAATTTGATACACAAGTAAGGATTTCGTGATAGATTTACGCTTTCTTGCTAGACTAAAGGTGTTTGCCTCATTTGAAACAAAGATTCTGTTTCGAGGCTTGCGTTGTATAGTCGACCTCGACTTGTTCTTGTTCTTCGAAGTAACACACAAAGAGAAGTGTTCACGCAATACTAACTGGTCTAGATTTTCTGTAAACACGTGTTATGCGCCATCGACTCCAGTGAACTGCGCTCTTACTATGCACGTTTTCTGTGTTATTGGTAAGGAATCGTTAGAAAGATTGAAGGAAAGTTTAGACTAGGAAGGGTGAACATCTTTCTATAAAAATGGTGACTGTGGTAGAGTCTAGTGAACTCACGTAATGCCGCGAACATAGGGATGCAACCAAACAGAATCAGTTATGAATGAAAAGGTTTAGCTGCTTTTAATAATAGAACATCAGTACATAGGATGATTATCGTTTCCTTCTCTTCTCGAAAGGTTTTGTCGAAAAATCGGTTCAAGGTTCTTGAAATATTATGCTAGAATATTTAGTGTCTGACCTTTTCGCAGTGTCTCGAGATACTATTGGGGATGAGAGTGAGAGACGATTGTAATCGCATGAGGCGAACTTCATGATGCAGTGCGAATACAGATGATACTTTGTATTGGTGAAGTGGTTAAGGTGTGAAATTTACTGGGAGTGCACGAATGGCTAAAGCTCCAATTGATGGATTTTTATCCTCAGGACCCCACTTCTCGTAGTAACCGATTGACTTCATTCCCAACCCTCAGCTACTGTCATTCAAACGAGTTACCCCAAAAATTTACTTACTACTAGAAAGTTACGTATAGCCCTAGGTGCCTAATTGACGATCCCAATTACTAAATTTTTAAGTCCTTCCTCCTTTTCAGGCCAAACCTATTCAACTGTTGATGAAATTTGCCAAAAAAACCCCTGCTTCTTTCACAAAATTCCCTTTTCCTTCGTCACATACCAATCTACAGCCATGCTTGATTTCCACAGGGTTTCAGGAGTGTATTCTCCCGCGTTAAGTTTTTGTATTTTATTTGAGAGATGCTTAACTCTCGTGCAAATCTGTATAAAGAATCATTTGACATTTGCGCGAGTGAGTCTACAGTAATTGTAAAAACTCCTTTCGTTGTTTCTGGTACGTTTTTTCCAATCAAGTGCGTAGCCAGCCGATTCTTTTTGGGAAGACATTGCCCTAATATTGAGCTATTTTTAGTGTCTAGTGTATTTTCCTGAACCCATTATGCATAACATTGGTCGTATGACGAAAATTGTGATCATGGGCACTGAACAGATTATGCCAAACTTTTTCTTCTTTAGCCAAAAATCACAATGATAAATGTATCAAAACTTCGTGAATCATGGTAACTTTTCAGAATTATAGATCTTTTATTCCATTCAAATTGGTGATGCATCAGAGCAAAGCAGTCAATCAATCCAGAGCTAAGGACGGAGCAACGAAATTGTCATTGTGGTAGAATGCCCTTATAACCGTGACGTGTATGCAATGACAGATAGCGACTACAAGAATGACTGTGTCAACATATGTTAAACGTGATAAGTATGAACGTTCCCTCACCGTCCTCCAGTTTACATTGCCACAAGTTCAAGCAGATAGCTACCGCTGATCTCCTGTACCCCTTACTGACACCTCCTTTTATACTATTACCATTACATCACATATCATTTTAAAACATACAATTCTGCTTAACTTGCTCTGTTACAAGATTACATCACAATTCTAGAAACTTGTGTTTAAAACTGGTGACTAATACATGACAGTCATCAGCTAAAGTTACTATGGCAAGAAACTATTATCGAATAAAACACGGCGCACTTTGTTACAAAGGTTTGTACAGATTCATTTGTAACCCTTGGAGGAGGGGGGCGCGTACCGCCAGATGCACATGACCTTTACTAATTCGTTGCGACTAAATCTTTTATGAGAAACTTTAGTCGTGTAAAACTGGCATTGTAAATACCTGTCTAATCATCCGTGCAGTGATAGGAAATGGCATACAGCATACTGAAACAATATTTCACTCCCAAACACCATGGAGATCGAGTTGTGTGCAAAGTATTACACTCGATAGCTTTAATTGATTGCCTTTTTTTTACCAAACACGAGTGATTTCTATTCTCAATAAATGTTTACAACTCCACGTCTAGTCTTTTGGGCGCTAAAAGTAGGGAGACTTCAGAGTTGAGTCGTTTCTGGGCAAATTTGTTACGATCAAACATTGACGTGGCTGCCACAGCCAGCGCGTTAGAATAGGCTATCAATAATCAACGAATGGTTCGAGTTTGTGTTAGCACTTCATTGGTAGTTAGAACTAGGACAAAGGTTATTGATCACAGGAACAGGAAATGGTGGCCTTACAGGTATCACGTGTACTGTAATGCTCTATCGTATCCACTTAGGTCAGAGTTTGATATTAAGCAAATAAACGAATTGTTTTGTACACATACACAATTTTTAATGCCTACGTAGCTCTATAGTGGGTTGTTAGGATCGTAGCAACGATTCTTTTAACGGAGGCAAGTCATTACCGAAAAGGACAAACTTCATTCATAGGTGATAATATTTTGACTAAAGGTAGGGCCATGTGCCCCGATTGTTCCCCAGTTGCATAGCCCTGGTAGAAATCAAGAGGTTGCCACACTCTACGCAGAGATCCTGGGCCCAAAGAGAATAAGTGCTAAATTAGTGCTGCATTCATCCAAGATAATACTTATCACCCTGAGGATTTTTTTTATATGTAAAGGCTTATATGTGTCAATCATTTTACCGATCTGGCATTACGTCAGTTCAATGACTGTTATTAGGGGACAGAAAGGGGCCCTTTTCATTTCTGTAGTTAATACCACGCCCATGACCATTGCCTAAGAAACTCGAATTGGAACAGAGATAATCGCACTATGGCGTCGTAAATTTGAATGAAGCAACAATTTTTATGATTAGAACTTGAACAGCTTTGTCGTGACTGCTTTTTACCACCTGAAAGAAACCCAACAGGTTCAACGTAACGATATCGTCCTGAAATTTCTCAGCTACAGAGATGCGTCTTGTAAGATTTTATCGTCGCATTTGGCCGAAACATTCACTCGCAGACAAGATAGCCTTTTCTTTTACCCATATCGGCCTTCTGGGAATATTTCTCTTCGAGTTGTTTGTAGTGTTGCCGAAACACCACGAGCCGTTCAGCAGTTGGTACTGTATACACGTATTTTGGGGATTATTTTTCTGTTTTAATGTATTTGCTAACATGTACAACATGATCTTAACGGACTCTACTGTTAAAAGTGAACAGCTTCAGCTGCCGTCAGTCTTAAGACCCGGATGGTATTATTGCCCCAACTGCCAGATCAATGCGCCGCCAAGGGCTCATCATTGCCCTATATGCGATATTTGTGTCATAAAAAGAGACCATCATTGCGTTTTCACTGGAAATTGCGTCGGATACTACAATCACCGTTACTTTTTATGCATGGCCATATATCTTTGGTTGGGGTGCTTGTACGCAATTCTCTTCAATTTGGATTATTATGGAAAAATAATAGGTGGCTTGCAAGCATCAGTTATGGTAAAGCTTATCTTTCCAATGGTAGCTTGGACGTTTGGGTATGTCACGTTGCACCAGCTTAGTATTTTAATCGTAGCAGGAATCACCTTCATGGCATTCTTCCTATTTTCGTGCCTTCTTGGATTTCAGATCTTTTTCATCGTTCGTGGACAGACTCAGTTCGAGTGTAAAAAGAAGATTCGAGACTTTAAAACTAATATATACAATGATGTTGTTCTCGTACTAGGCAAACGATGGTACTTGACTCTTCTGTATCCTTATGCAAAGTCAGAACTACTAGGTGATGGGACTGAGTTCTTTAAAAGGGTCGGAAACTCGAAGGACTACTGATGCAGATGTTTAGTGTATACATCTTAATAATTGTACACCGCCCCTTTTCGTAGTCTTGTTAAACTTGATCTGATCTACGTTTTACGTAGGGAATGATGAAGTGTTAGGCCTCAGATTACTAACTGTGTCATTGACAAGACCGTATTCTAGTAGTATTTTGAAAGACAACATGTTGACTTGTAGTGGTGATTTTAATGGTGACTTAAATCTGTCTTTACAACTGTCAACAAAATATACAGTCAGTCACATATGTTTAGGGAAGGGGCTTGTCAGCATTGGTATGTATTTTGTTGAAAAGGGATTGACTTTAATATACCCAATAGGCTCACTTGAAAGAGATATTTGTACCTACACCAGTCATCCAGGTGTTTTAGTTTGAAACTGAACATTTAGGATACTAATGTATAATTGGTACAGTATTAGCCTTGTTATCTTGTAGCCCAATAGGATGCCATCCCAACTCGCTGCTTCTGATTGCTGAAAGAGAGACTTTTTGCTATTATATTGTTAGACCTAGAAAACCTTATACCCTTGCAGAGGTTAAATATTTGACAGTGTCTTGTAATTTTAATGTGCCATTCTGCTATTTGATGGTATGTTACTTATACTAGGAGGTAGCATGACTTATTAGTGGGCAACAACTTTCCTCCATCCTCCTCAATCAACAGCTGTTCTCCTCGCCCTCCACCATCCAAGGCCATAGCTACTAAGGTCACAATTAACAGTTCTTCTTCATGTTTCACAAGGCTTTCCATGCCTCCCCTGACCTTACTGTGGCTCCCAGCTAAGGGCCCTTGTGGCATGCCTAGCAGGGTTTAAACATAACAAGTCACTGGTCCACCTCACTTAATGCTCTTTGGCATTCTTTGATAAAGGCTTCATACCACATTCAGTAAGCACCACTTCATTTGTTAACCTGTCTCTATAGTCTACCTACAAGTCCTTCTCAAGATAGCATGAAACAGCCAACAAATTCGTATGCTGTAAGTTTGCAGTGTCTTCATCCATCAGTTATTGAAGGTCAATATTGCTGTCAACAACTGTACCAGTCCGAGGGATCTTAATTTTGAAAGTAACAATTTGTGTTGATAATAGTTGAGCAGATGCATATTAGCTATGGTTTATGCTTTTGAGAAATTGATTGTTTATGTAATATGATATGAAAAAAAAAACTAGTTAAAAATGAGTCAGGTTTCTCCACTGGACAATCTTCATAAAAAGACACTTTTGATGAGTTCTTGGCTCACCCAGCCTAATGATAGATTTAAGGTTAAAGGTTCAACATTTGAAAATATCTAAATTTTTATCTATATTTAAAGTTGTTAACTTATATTCAAAGGTAGTTTGTAAAGACATTCTCAAACAATGCTGTTTTACCTCTCCAAACTGGTTTAATGCTATTAAGTAGAGATTTTCATAAGTAATTTATTTCCAAGTTCTTACTTAAAAAAGTTATAACATCATAATCTGACAATGGTTTGGTGTGCAACATAACTGTTAAGTCCAGATCATCAGTTCATAGTTCTAGTGGTATATTCAGCACCTATTAAATTGCTGTGTATTGAGTGGCAATTGTTTTAATTGTTTGGAATGCTTTAATTAACCCGTGCTTAACAAATTTGTTCAAAGTTGTAATGGAATGATAGAACCAGGTCAGTGTTGCTAAAAGAAGTTGTAGATGCTCACTGCAAAAAACTGAGTTTATTCTTCTGTATGGGTCCAAAACAATAAAAACCTGTTCTTCATAGTCCATGCAAAAAGGATATGAACAGTATATGTATTGTCCTGATATTTTGTAGTACTACTATTTTTGTTATTGTAATCATTTGGTATTAGGTAAGATTTCATGTATGCACAGTTGCTAGGTAGGGTCGTTGCACGTTTATTTAATTATATCAGATATTCTGATTGTAAAATAAGTTATAATAGTAAATCTATGCAAGTTAATGTCGCACTCAATAAATGCTTGTTAAGGAGGAACATGTTGAATCAATTTCTCCATGTGGCCTTATGTCTTTCAGCTCCTATTAGCTTACAAGTATGGCTTACCTAACATTCATAGACAAAATTTATTTGCCATTGAATCTCAAGTCTTAACAGGCTCTTGAAAGTAACTCCAGCATATGGAATGTCAAAAGGGAAAAAATATTATCACTTTTGTAAAAGTTCTCTTACACTGATTTTGCAGATAATGATCAATAAAGTCTGGCTATACAAAAAGATTACACTTGTAATCAGACAGCAATTTTGGCAAAGATAGACTACCAATTTGCTTTTTAGTCAATAGTATTCTCTTGTTTGCAGTCAATCATGCATATTCAGTATTTCCCAATAAAACTGCAGCTAACAATCTTTCTTACCTCATGACGTATGATACATCCTTTGACAAGAAGTCAAAAAAAATGTTTCCTTAATGTGGTAACATCTGTTTAAATCTTCAGGCAAGCTCAGAAGTTTTGTCAACCACAAGAAAAGACTATAACATCATAGCAATGGGTTGTCTCGATCCATTCGAACTATAGACACTTTCAATAGACTCCTGGGACAGAAATAGATATCTTTAAATTGAGGGAAACTGTTTTGATGCTTCTTGTTCTGGAGGAATGGTGGTAGGAAGGAAAAGATAACCCAATCAAAATAGTTTTATTACATTGTAAAGATCATTGCTCCTCCCTACTCTTAAAATATGCCATTAAACCACTGAAATACTTGTAACTCCCCTTTTCACTTGACATGTATAACCCCTAAGTGGTAAAGCTATGAGTTAAAAGTGCCCTGATTCAAAAAAGGGCAAAAATCTGTAGACCAAAAACTTTTTACCAAATAACCATTGTTATTTCCTGCCCTCTTATGCATGGAACAGAATGTTCTTGATATCAATCTTCTGATAATAATTTAGAGACCTATTATTTATTGTACCCTAAGATACAAACACTAGCACAAACACAATTCTTCTACCACCACAATTATTTGGGACCTGAGAGTACAAGTATAGTTGTGTTGCTACAACTTTGAATAGTCATGTTGCATTAATTTTGTTGGGTATCCAAGTGCTTCCAGCATTGGTGCAACTTTGTTTGCTTGTAGTAGTATTGACCTTGGAAGATTCAGCCATTTATGTAGACTGGAGTTATACACAGGCTTAATCACTTGTGAATATGAGGGTTCATATCTGAAAAGAAGGAGAATATGTGAATTGGTTTATTAAGGTTAAATGTAACTTTTACCACGAATCAGATGCTAGATACAAGAAAACAGACAGAAGTACTAAAAGGTATGGAATGTGTTGTAGCTAAGGGGAGGAACTATATACAAGTTTTGTTTGAATTTATAGGCCAACCATCCCCTGTTCCATAATGTTCATACACTGTTATAGCCTGCAATTAAATGTTTTAAGTTCTTTAATTATGCTAACTAAAAGGATGATTGAATATTAAGGGGGACATTCATGTCAAAGTAAGGAGGAATTTTATGTAGTCCAGTTGAAATTGGCCTTAGGGAGAGCTACCGGGTAGCAAATATGTAATATAGTTGCTAAATTAGGCCAGCAAAGACCCCTAGCTTTTGTCACTTGCTTAAGAAGCTTACAGGCAACACATAACCAATACATCCCAAAAGAATAAATATAGCAATTGGCTGTGAATAGTTCTTGATTACTTACACTAATAAAACAGTAAATGCCTAGTGCCCTTAGAAGCTTTACCAGAGCTTCTAAATGGCATGTCTAAAACTTGCTGCAGAAATGTTGCAACCATGACTCAAATAAAGAACCTATGCTTTTGCAGTGTGAAGTATGGCAACCTGATTGAAAACTAGAAATTCTGACCAACACATAAACTAATATTGGTGAAATGTTTTAATTTTAGGCAAAAGTTCAGGAAAAATACTTTTGTCTTAACTGGCATATCTAAACCCTATTCTGACTGTATATTTTTAGATTCCTAGGACAGGTGGCAGGTGCTTAAAAGGCCTGTGGCTATTTCAGTTCTGATAACTATGAAATTTGTTACTTGGATATGCAACTTGGCAGGAATGTTAATTCATCCTTTAGCTAAAGAACAGAAACTTGGGTTTGAGCCCTGACCATGATCTTTTTCATTTCTGTAAAAGCTTTACAAAGCTTTTATTTGGCAACAAAGCACTAAATTTTGGGATTTTGTTATGAAATTTGCTGCCAGTATGCCTGCTCATAAAGAAATTAGTTCTTAATGGTAGTAAATAGGTAGAAACTTTATTTGACTAGAATTTGATATAGTTTTTAATCTCAGACCTTGCCTGGCATGGGCGAGTGGTCTGTGTTGGTCATTGTATTTCCATATCCATTTTATTCAAATATAAGCAGGATTTTCAAGAATACTGTAAGTGAAATGTAGAGTGGTATAAAGTAACTCTGTAAAAACCCTGAATAATGTCTTTCTCTTGCTGACACAATCAATTATACCTACTTTATAAGTGTTACGTGTCGTTGTGAAGCAGAAACATACTTAAATGGTCGTACCTAGATAACTTAGGCCCTGCAGAGTCCTGAATATTCTCCCAATGTTTGAGTACATCTTTATACCAGGGAACACGAAGAAATTTTAAAATCTTCATCAAAGTCTTCCTTTCTGACAGGACAAGTTTCTCGTAATGTACCAAGAGACACTTTTTACCGATATTTAAACATTGGTCAACCATTTCATTGGTTACAAAATTCCATTCTCGTAAAATGTCCTCGATATTGTTACTATTAAGTCCAGCAATCTTTACATTTCGCTTCTGAATCGAATATGCCACAGCTCTTCCATCACGGACAAGAAGAATGAACTTGGCTTTCGGAAGAAGCTTTTCTAAATAAGAAGTGTAACGTAACGTAAATGGGTCCTTGAAACAAGTCCTTAAATGGCTATGGGTTCCAACCGACGAACGTAAATTTCGAGAGCGTTTAATATCGTCCATTGCCATCAGAAATAATCTATCTGTTATTTCAGTATTTATATCAGCCTCGTGAAGTCTTGAACGTTCACCAAGGCTTGAGAATTCCTGTCGAATCCGTAGTATAGTTGGAAGGATTCTAGTTTCTGGGCCACATGATATCATCGGATGTCCGTCAAGAATCACGCGTAAAAGAGTTGTTCCACTTCTCGGAAAACCTCCTATAAATAAATATGGCTCGTCCTTTAGTCTCTCAAGGTAATCTGAAATAGGACCTTCTTTTCGTCTGCTATTAAATGTGTCATGATCACTTGCTGCCCACAGCACACACTTATCGGTTTGAAAAAAGTAGAAGCAGTTCGAAACTATTAAAATGGAAACTAGGCAGAAGGTGGCCTGGTTTATCGTTAATATCATATTAAAGAACGAGAGATTCCTGGAATGTTTAACAGAAGTATTACTTCCATCTGATCGATTACAATCCCAGTTTAAATCTGTGTCCTCTTGAAAAATCACAAGTAGCAATCTGGAAGAAAACATCACAGTCCACATGTTTCGCCGTGTAGCGGGCATGAATTTATATCGGCTCCTCTCGTATTGCTGGGCAACCAAGCCCTCCCCAGACAACTCTTATTTCTTCCCTGTTTTGGCTTGCAGCGATATCTTAATCTGCAGGGGGTGGATTGAGCAGTTGCCGCGGGGTAACCAAGGGGGGACCCCCGGAGCTTAATTTTATAGCCGTTTTCTTGTTAAGACAACCTCTTTCGTACAAACTGATTTATCTATTTCCGAAATGCTCTTTGAAATTGTTGATCTATAAGATGATGTTGTGCTTTATCAACTTCTTAATAAGGGCGACGTTTCTTACCCGATTTCCTCAATCGGATTTGGTAAACATGGTAACTGTAACAACAGGCTATAATTAATCTTTTCTAAATAGATAGTGTTATGATTTTTTATTATAAAGAAGGTAATCCTGGGGCAGTTTTTGTGGCATATTTACATTCTTCAACCATGTGTCTGACGGTTAGTGTTGCTATATTCAAAAGGAGACTTCGTCAATAAATAACCTCCCTTTCTAAGAAAAAACCCCATATGTATTACCTATGCTATAACTCTACCCTATTTGTCTTAACATCCTTCCTGAGCAGTAAGTAACAGGATTTTTTGTCGCACACTTGCAATGATGACCTGTATTCGCTCACGAAGCTGGCCCTCTGGGAGAGGGGGGGCGGTTGAGATTTCAAAAATTTCGAAGGGGGGCGGTTAAT
>JAAAKL020008261.1:0-16099 GCA_010016065.2 Carybdea cf. marsupialis auct. non (Linnaeus, 1758)
AGAACTCGACTGTTATTCAGTATAATAATTGCTATAGATAAGATTGACCAGTTCCCTTCCACACTGCAGAACATTGTCAAACTTGGCTCCTGTCCAAAGAAACTCAAAGCTGCTATACGGGCAGTGTTAAAATGATTTCACGGTCTTCATTATTAACCGATGAACCGGAATCTCAAAACAAAAACAAAACGTACCAACACTACGTTTAGGAAAGCTAAGTCGTTTTCATTTCAATTTTAATAATAAATATTGCCCATTCTGTGGAATCTTAGGCAGTTTGTTTATTTGTGCAAAGAAAATCAATCTGGAGGCTGTCAATTTAGTTGCACGATAGCATTACCTGAGCAATGCAAACATTCCTCGACAGCAATTGACCGGCCAAGTGATGTCATGACCCATTGTAAGTCGGATGATTTTAACTTCTTTTAATTGTTGTAGAAACCAGCTTTTAAAAGAAACAATTGTGCGCACTCTTGGGAAGGGCCACATCTTTTTTATCAATAGGCAATGATAAAGCAACGAGGATCTTTAAATAGCCATCCACCCGATATTCTTTCCTAATCCAATTTTTTTAAGAATCAAATATATCTTCAGAACAATGTTATGTAGTTATACTCTGATTTGTATACCTAACACAATTTGGGCAGATTTTGTAGAGAGGCAATTCCATATTTTATTTTTATGCCAAACCACTTAACTCAAGATTATGTGAAGAGAAAGAGTAACAAAATACATCATCTCACAAACTTTTTCAACCTTTTGCTTCGGGGTTGCAACCCAAATTTACTATAAAATCCAACGAATTAAAGGCCTTTTTCAAGGGGTAATAGCAATAATATCTGTTATATCGTAATCCTTAGCCTCAGTGCGTATAGAATGTAAAAAGGCACATATTGTGTGTGTATTACCCTCAGAGGAAAATAAAATCCTTAATGACAACTACTGTGCCATATGGAAGCACCGACAGGCAAAATACTTAGGAGATGATTGTCATGTGAAGTAATGAAGTTCCATGACTGGCTCCTCGCAACATGAAATTGCCAAGTGGCTTTCTGAACTTTTGCAACCAGTACTCGATCTTTATTCAGAAAATTGTATTAAGTACTCATTCACTTTTGCCAAATTCGCACAAGATAACCTTTTTTCTAGAGGGGTGCAAAAGTAAATTAGAGCCCATAATCCCTAGTATATCTACAGTATCTCCAAAAGTTTGAACAAGACTTAAATGATGACACGTTACACCAGGTCCTAAATATGAAAACATTCTGTAAACATAAATAATTATTGTATAGGGTCACGTTCTTCTGCCATATGGCCCATTTTCTTCATAAAGTGTTCCTGTTCTCCCCGTTTAAAGCACAAAATATATAATTTGTTAGCACTTTACAATTTTTAAATCCCTAACAGGATTGTAGTATGGTATTGGTATACTGTACGGACGTTCAAGTGTTTCGTTTTGAGATGGCTAAAGCTTCATTCTTATAGAATGACACTCACCAGTGGACTTACTCATCAATAATACAGAAACATTTTTGGAAGTTGATTTGGAAATTTTTATCTGCTTGATAAGACTTGATTATGGATAAAAATAAACAAATATATTTTGTGACTGTTAAGATAATTACAGATCAATGAATAAAATATTAACTTTGAAGTGAAGACACTGCCGCTTAATTCAAAATTTACACTCATGCTTGTTCAGATACAAAATATAGATCCACATATAATATCTAAACCTAGAATTGGTGCAACTCTACATGTGCAAAGTAGATTAAAGCCAGATTTTAACTACCGTATGTACCTTTTTCTAGTTGTGGAATTCCTTATCCTTCACCTTAATTCTTGCCTAAACGTACAACAGACAAGTGCTTGTATTATATTCAGGGCTTTTTCTGCGGTTGAAAAATTTGAAATAATCAGACCAGAATTTTTTGCCCCTCTTGTTGAGCTTGCTAAGGACACAACAATGTTTGAAAACTGGCAATATATCTTAAATGTAGCAGTCTATATGTAGTAACGACAACAAACTTTAGGATTTTTGGATAAGGATGGCTTCAGCAAATTTCGTCTCGTTTTGTTTTTTTGTAAACAACATCTCAAGCACGATATTTTAAGGAGTTTAATTAAGTAACTTTGGCTGCCACAGCATTAAAATTTTGAAAAATACCGATACACTTGGAGTGAAAACCTACCATCGCTCTATATGTCGGTTTTTATTCATAATAGTAAATAAGAAACACTCTCATAGATTCATCGTACCCAAAGCCACGAACTTTACCCTCTGTTGTAATCTACAAAACTTTGCATTAAGTGAATGATTACTTATTAAACTTGAGATATATACACACGCTCCGACTACAAAAGTGATCATGGAACTTACGACCATGCTGACAAGACGTAAGTCCATTTACTACCGCCAAACTTAGGCTTACGCTTTTCATCTTTCCATTGTTAGTTATTAAGATACGAAAATGGAATAATGGGCATCGATAGAACTTCTTTGTTGTAAGTGTGAAAGCAGAACTCCTTATTTTTCAATTCCCGTGCAACCCTGAAGACTTTTCCTTCCTTAGCGTTTAACATTGTAGGTATATTGAGTTAAGCAGCTTAAAATGTAAGCTCATTATACCAAGTAGTTGCCTTTAAGTGATAATCAGCTATTTCATCAGCCTTGTAACTGGATTACAGGTAAATAGTCGGAGTTAGGGAACTGATAAAAGATAACGCATTTACTCTGCTTCGTGTGTAGCACCGTGAGCTCGTTGAACTAGTTCACTTATTGAGAAACGTCAGTGAGATCACCTGAAGGTCAGATCATAATTGTAATCCTTCTTGGGCGCTTGGTTATTTCATGTCACTCTTAAACCATATCCAAAGAATTGTTTATGAGTTTATGAATGCCGGTAGATTTCTCATAGACAAAGTTGGGGGAGGAGGGGGAGGGGGTATGGCTCATATCCATTCATGAAAATTCAGATATGTGTTGAGGAGCTTAGCTCCCTTCCACTCATGAAAAGATCTATAGTGTGCACTATGCCGTATGTTTTGTTGTGTTTAATAATTATTGTGCAATTCGTCATTTTCGTCAGTTGATGACATACTTCCAATCAGCATTTCGTATTTCTGTAACTGTTTCTCTAATAAAATATAAGTGTCAAGCATGTAAAAGGGGAAGAAGTGCATGTTCTCTTTCTCCGAGCTTTGGAATGCGGGAAAGTAAAGAAATGGACCATCATCACGAACAAATACAGTTAGATAATATAATAGAGAAATAGAAAGTATATCACCAGAGTGTCATCAGTATTTCAGAGTTCGTAGATTCCCTCGGGAATATATAGAACATTCACCCTGCTTCTTGTCATTAAATTTCTAGTCAACTACCATAGAAGGACTGCCACTTGGCCAATCAATCTGTCCCAAGTCCATTAAAAGTTGCTAGGCGTAACAGAAAGGAGAGGAGTCTAAATTGTAACTTTATTTATATTTATTTTCGAAATGTCGTATCTGAGAAAGATTTTAAAATGTTTATAGAAATTATCTAGTTATGCCATTAAGAACAATTATATCTCAGGACAATCATTTCGTAATCGTAATAGTATCCAAAAATTTTGTTTTGAAATGTTTCTCTATAGTTCGATGTGCCATGCAGAATGTTGATCAAGCAATGCTATTTGATCCCTCAACAATTGCAACCTTTAAAGATTCTCAAGAGACGTGCCGACGGTGTGCAGACAAATGCAAAACATTCATAGCAAGTCCTTTTCCTGATACTGGCGAGGAGGATAAGGAGGACAAATAATGAGGTCATCCTCGAGATATTTATACACTAAATGGAGAAAGTAATAAAGAGAGCAGCAAAAGCAAACGGCCTTTAATAAGAAGCTATCAAAGTAAGACGTTCGACACCTTTGGGAGTGCTTCGGAACGTCCCCTGTGAACATGGTACATTGTGCAAAACCTACTTTAAGAGTCGAACTGCATCCCACCCACACTGTATGTAGCTCGTAGGCTAAAAAGTAGGTAAGATACATTAATGGCAGCTGGCGTCAATCTTCAAGGACTACATTTGGGGGTGGGGGAGGGGGAGGTATGGCATTTATTGGATGTGACGCTCAAGAGGAAATTTCCATTCAAAGATATATTCACATGTTTGAGAATAAGTCGACCTCTAAAAGCTGTCACAACTCTGTCAACTTTGGACTTAATAGTATAGATTTCTTATAATCAATCTCTTCTTTTGTTCCCCTGTCAATAATAAATGATAATACGTCTTGAAAATCAGATTTGAAAAAATTCTGGTCATGCAAAACGATCTCATAATGAGGTCATCTTGCCAAACGTCTCAGAAACTAGTTAGCTCAAAACGAAATGAGATACAGTTTTACACATATTTCAAGAATCAGCTGCTTAACATCATTTTCTACTCGAAAAAGCAGTTATTTTATCAGTTGGGAAAATTTGACCTTCCTATAGGAATAAGGGTCATGGCACTGGTTAAAGCTTTCATGAAACAAGCTACGTTCTATAAAAGCATCAATGTCACCTCCTTCCTTTACATAAAAGTTGTGCTAAAAATGCCTGCTGATTTTAATTAAATTGATTGCCTTATGGCATGAGTTCACTACGTTTAAGAGTCAAATTTGTCAAGTTATTTGTTGATGTATTAAACCCAATCAAACTTGGGGTGAGTTTTATGGGGTAATGATGCTAGTCGAGTCGGAAGGACCTGTCAGTGGCTCATTGCATTCATGTCTCAGCATATTATTCTGCCCTTAGAAAGAACACAAACGAAGCTCGACAAGGTTCTAAATCTTATCGGAACAGTACATCAAACGACAGTCATACAGAGTGTGATTCGCCTGTCGTCAGATATTTACAAAATCAACTGACTGCAGTATCACTCATACTACACATTCTCACAAAGGAAATATAACTACTTTAACTAAACATTTTCGAGGTAGTTTGGATAAAAATATGTAATTCCTAACGTCGTAGACAAAAGGAATTTGTGTTTTCCTTGAAGCTTGTTGCTTTTGGCGGCGCCAGAAATTGGGCCTTTCTTTGTGCAATCAGTTGTTTCATAACTTACTCTTCGATCCTCTCTTCCATTATTTAGTTTTAATAAAAGGGCTTATAAAGGGTCCATATTATTTACGCATGATTCTTCTATTTAAAGCCACCCCAGTATCCTACATGTTGCCATTTTTGAAATCCCTGCTTGGTCGTGGTATTGCATATGAGCAATGTATCAGTTCTTTGTGTAGACCTAGGTTTCATCTCAGGGTCTTAATGCGTTAAGTGTAATACTTTTGTGATAGTAAACTTAAACAGAAAGTGTTACAGTGTATAATGTTTGCCGTGTGTTTACCTAACAATTTTATCAAAGTATGTTTTTCTATCCATATGGGGACCATTTCAATTTTTTGTTTCTTTATGTATGTGATAAGGTATTTTGTAATAAACTCTTCAAAATTTGTATCTTGAAGAAACAAAAATTGCTTCTCTAGCGTTCTCCTGCAGGCGTTTCGTTCAGTTTCAGAATCCGATTTGAATAATTTAGTTTAATGACGAACACTCTGGGTAACACATTCAAATTACATATCGATGTCCCAATTGATGTTTAGCGCGGGAGCGAAGATGGTCACTTTGAGTTCTTTTCGCCTTTTACAACTTCAACGTATAGCATAGGAGAAAGTATTGGACTTCCAGGACTTCCAGGGTAACAGTGTGTATATATTACATACAATAAGATTGAGGAATATTCGAAATAATTATAATAATTGTGTTTATGATATCAGGAATAAAATTTGATATTTGACCATAAGCTACTACTGTTCAAAATGCGTCTCTGAGACAGCTGTCGTATTTCAGTAATTATGCACAGAGTAAGGAAGGCGAATGGACAACTGCCTCTATCTTAAGCACATATCAACTGAAATTTCATTCTCGTTTTAGCATGCAAGTGTAATTTTTAAACCAACTATTAGCATAATATCATAACCTTTTTCCTCACAAAAATAGTTTAACGTTTCCAACAGTAAAATTTCCATAGTAATATTTCAAGACAAATCGATGTATCATGCTATCTATAGTTGAGAAATGACAAGGGAAGTTTCAGAATTTGCTGCAGCATGAAGTTTAACATGAAGTGACCAAAACGCAGTGGCACAACTAGCTTTATATTGTTTGATAGACACATTGCCAAGATAATTGCCCATGCCAATGGTAACACAGAACGGAAGCTTTAAAGATTGGCAGAGGTAGTTATGAAGGGGAGTAACGATGTAAGCAATGGAGATAAGCATTAGGAAAAAAGGACAGTTGATACGCTATTACCAAGATGATTAACAAGAAGGATCTACTAAAGGACTGATAGGATAGGCCTGGTCTTAAGATTTTATATGAGGAACTGAAGAAGGATTGACGACGCTGGTGTATTTCTGAGGGTGTATAGCTTCCGAGAGAAGAGAAGTCGGAAGAGTTTAGCCAGTTAAAATCAATTTCGGATGTTTAGGATAATAGCAGGAAGAGTGATTCATTTTGTAAAGAAGAATGGTTACAACAGTGAGCCAGTCCACAAAGATAACTGCTATCCCTGATAATATTGAGCTCGCACGTGCCATTTAGGAAACTATTCAGGAGGCCAAGAATGAGAAGGAGTTCTGGTAACGATTTGGCTTGACCTTGCCAATTCACTACTAAGGTAATTCACGCTCTTATCATAGCCGAAATAGATCTGATAGCTGGATTTCACACCAAGTGCAACATATGACTATGACCTAAATGAGATTTACTACTAAGGATTTCACAACGGAATAGCAACCAGTTACAACCGCGACATGGTGTACAATTTCAGTAATTTGATTGTTTTAGGGATGTAAATGCTGCTTCACACCGCTGAATGTGATGGTACTTTAGTCAGAATACCATTGCGTGTCTTTATGGACGATCTTGCTGTTGCATCGAATGAAAAGGGAGTCGCATGTCATATATCTTGGGACGTCTTGATGAACTGGTTTGCTAGCCACGGATGCGCCTCAAGGACAAAAGTCAAGGAATTTGACCTTTGTGAAAGGCAGACATACTGAAATCACCGACAAAACTGGAGAAGAGGTTATACGAAAGGTGAAAATAGCAACCCGTCAAGATTATACAAGGACTCCCTGAGTGACGAAGGGGAAACAAGTAGAACCCCTTGGGGCAACAGAAGAGAGTCTCAAAGCATTCGATGAGACTTACCTACTAGGAAAATACACGTGCTGGATACTACAGTTTCGTCTATACCCCAATTTGATGTGGCCCCTTTAGCCACGCGCATTTTCTGCGCATTTTGTGGTCTAAAGGGTTGAATAAAAATGTAGTACGTAGTATCTACATTCAAAAGCAGCTGGGATTATCAACAGCTGAACCCAACTACACTGTGTGGAAGAAGAGGTCAATTACAGCTAAATGGCATCCATAAGTCTGATAAGGGGCGAAAAGGGATAATGCTGTGCTACTCGAACGAAGATTCGTTGAAGGATGATCCATCCGAGGTGAGAACAGGCAGAAAGTAGCGAGCAGAAGCAGTTGTCTATCAGTCAAAACCTAATCATGAACATGCAGACATCGTCGGAGCAGGTCAGGTAGGCCGGAAAAGGTTGGGGCTCCTTGGGTTCAAAGCGTTTTTAAAGTGGAACACAGTTGAGAAGAGGAATGCTGTGGTCAATGAGTTCAGAAAAGATAAATGCCCATTAGCTACATCTGGTAAAATCCAACCAACAGGGAAATGTGTGGGCTACGAGGAATGGGAACCGGCCAGAATTGCATTCTTAATCAAATCAACTTATGATATGCTACCATCATCGACAAACTTTGCCCGCTGAAAATTGGCAGATGGTATTGCTTGCAAATGTGTAAAGAAGGCTACCGTTAGGCATGTATAATCGAACTGAAAGGTTGCACAGGAAGAAGGGCAATATAAATGGAGATACGATAAGGTTATTACAGCACTAAAGGTTGCTAAGAATCAAGATAATGGGGAAGGTAGCTTTTCACAAACATGGTTAAGAAATCAAGTTGTTACTGAAAAACATGGTACGGCTAACCCTCGCTGGGATGTGTAGTGAAAATGGGAATTGAAAGCGGACGTGGATAACCTTTCTTGGGTTTCCCTTGAGTTTTACTACCAAGAGATCAGACCTTGTTGTGTGGGATACAGAGGCCAAGTGCAGGATTGTATTGGATCTGGATGTAACATTGGAGGAAAGTTCAGTGATGTAAATCAGAGGAAGGACAGGAGGCGAGTGTCATTAATTGAGGAGTGCGAGGAGAGAGGATGGAAGACGGAGTTTTTTCGTCTGGCAGTTGGTGCTCGTGCCTTTATCGATGGTAGAGTAAACGATATACTGCGGGAGAAGTTTTTTGTTTCTCCAATGGAGTTGAGACTGCTAATAAACAGACTACAAAGGACGAAAGAGAAAGCAATGTTTAGCTATGGATAAAACGATAGGAACCAAAGTGGGTGTGACGACGTGGGATCAATTTGCCGAGGTGACTCGAGCTGTAATTTCTCAGCAAGTCCTTTTCTCGAATTCCTAGAACTATGCGATCTCTTAAAATTCCGAAGCCACAATGTTCTTCTAACGTAAATAGATCTGTGTTATCTTCACATCTACAGGTGCTACCTCTCAATCTACCCTTGTATTAAATTTGGCTCTTTTGTTTTGTTTCACTAAGAAACGCACTATAAACTTGCCTTAATTTCATAACCCTTACTATCCTCAGGTGATAAATCAAAAAAGAATTAAATCGCTTTTCTCATCTCCTGGGCTGTATATAGAGAAGCTAACATGAGCAGTTGCACTTTTCTTGACCAGACACTATCCCTAAGTGTTCGAATCGACGTATCCACTTCAGTTTAAACAAAAATTTTTCCGGGAGACGTACTTGGCTTCTCATGACTGACTAGTAATAGCTGCGATTTTGGAACTTCTTACACTAGGTTGTATTTTATTGATTTGATTCCAAGTAGCTGCACACAAAGCATGACCTTTCCTATTTTCAATACGCTACAACCTCCTTTCCTGAGAGGCCACTGGTGACATCGGGGAGGACATCCATTTTGAAAGTGCTCCATGCTCCGGTTTAAGTCTCATGTACATGGGTACCACTCTAGCCCCTTTCTAGAGGAGTGCTCAGTGTCTCTGAAAGTTTATATCAAAAAATGTCACCTAAGGCTTAGTGATACAAAGTATGAACTACATGTGTCCATTAAAATTAGGATTTCAACGTCCTCAATTTCTCTGATGGTCCTCGACAAGGCAACAAAAATTAAATACGGAGTTCTTCAAAAGAGACGAGGAACGAGATTGTCTTTCATAGATTCTTGTTTACACCTATAGTAAACTTATTTTACAAAGTTATATTTAACGAGAATTTCTACAGGAAATAAAAATTTTCCAGCTATATATACAAGTCACCCCCAAACTCTACTAGATCTATTACTCTGTGTTTGAATGCATCCTTATATCTTTCATCCCTTTTGACTTCTTCCTGTCCAGGTCAACGTCCAGCCATGTTTATGTCATCTTTTGTCTAAATTGCCGTACTATGACCGCTGCTCTACGTTAGTCCCATGTATACCGTTATCTTCCAGTTTTCTTTTAATTTCGTCTGCTTCAAGGCGGGTACTCGGATCTTTACTAATCAGCGACTTCACAAGATCGGCCTACAAATACAAGAAACCTAAATTTATAACAGCCGCAGCAATTAAAATACGCCAGCGAATTGTTTGCAGTTACGTCGATCCTATATCATCTAAGCACGCTGCACTTTCATCTCACCGCTATATGTTGTGCGATATTGTCTGGTGCTTTAGTACTTAAACCCTGAATTAAATAACCTATGGATGTATCTTATTATTAGAAGCAAAACTGAAAGTAAGTTGTCATTATATTTTCTTCTCAGGATGATTTTCCATTCTGTCAATTATGTTTTAACATACTTCAAACGTAGATGCATTGCTCTTAAGCAGGTGCATCTCCCATTTCATTTTTCGTTCGATCCCTCGAAATCATTAGATTAACCTATGAAAACAATACCTGTCAAAGTTTGTAGAAATCCGGCCAATTAATACCTGATTTATTAATTTCCATATTAAATAAATTTTGAAAATGAATGTTATAAAGTTATGCCTGAACATATAAATAGTAAATAAAATGACTGTCCTCTTCATGCAAACTGCATGATAGGCAACTGACTGGTAAAAGTACAGCAGCAGTTAGATCAAAACAGGACTTATAAACAATTTATATCTTCCTAACCTATATTGAATTAAACAGACCGTTTTTGTCTGTGATTATCCCCCGATATCACTCCTCCCTTTTCCTACTCCACAATTTATTCTAAGTTTCTTTGTTTATTTGGAACCCTACTCATTTAAAAACTGACAAGCACTTAAAACATCAATTTATATGGTTTTTTTCACCTTGCATTTGCATTTCTGACCTTTTCTACGGTAAGAACATAACTGATGATAAAATATGATTTATGGGTCATTTAGGTAAACGTTAACACATGTTTTAGGCTTTAAGCGCTAAACTAATGGGCATGGTGATAGAAGGGCAACAAGGCTCTTAAAATATCATATTTCTGCTGGATTTGAATTTGATTAAGATAGTTCACAACTTAAAGCAGAAACGTGGCAACTGATAATCCCTAACTCCAATGACTAATCACACTTTCGGCGGTTGGTTACAGTGCAGACATTACAAGACCAACAAGGTCTAGCCACACACACTGAGAATTATGAAATTGCTGTTTTAACGATGTACTCAGTTTGAGTCTATTACCTATCGATTACCATTAACAAGATCGCTCTCCGTCACAAGATGTAACCTACAACAGAACGCATTAGTTCTCTAAGATCTATATGCAGACATTTGCAATTGGAGAATTCATGTATCACGCTCCGTGCTGTATTATTGCGATTTACATGCTTGCATATCTTGTAAGGCCAAAGATGTACCAAAGAACCTTAACAACATTAAAATATTACCTGGGGCTTTGTAAGCTTTGAAAAGACTGTAACATATCCTTCAAAGAAAGGGTACCTCTCTTTCAAGAAAATATTCAGTCACAAGCCACTCCCACACTCAATGATGAATGAGGTTGGTGGAAAATGTTTTACGTTCAGGAAAACAATAAGAGGTGGGGCGGAGGTGGACGGCTTCTATTTGAGTATCAAGACTATTAAATCAGATAGATTTAACTGTAAAACAAAGGCAGACCACATGGTTTATTTTATCTCCGCGAAAACTCAAGTTTTTATTCTGGTGTTTGTTGAAATTCATTTTGAGCTCTTAAAACATTTGAATAAGTGTGTTACAATTCTGCAACAAAACACTATTACTGTTACACAAAAGTTAATGAAGTAGATACGGTAGCAAAAGGTATGACCAAAACACTTAATGATACCTCTTTCTCATGAGTAAAAATAAATTCATCCGGTAGCACTCCCACTTGCAACTTGTAAAGGACCTGGAAATTAAGGAAGGACAGTAAAAATGATATTTCCCTGCTTTAAGATTGGGTTTTGTTTTTAGTATGGTACTCGAACTGTATCGGTTAAAATAAAACACGGAGACTGGGAAAACTTCAGCCAGTAAGACCTGCAACTTTTATCACTTGCTGACTTACTGTATTGACGGTAAATAAACCTGATGCTGGCTCAAACTTATGCAGTACAGCACGGCGGCTTCTATGTAAAGTTGATAATATAATGACATACGCTATGTTGCTAATATCAAGGAAGCAGCCTGTTTTATACTGATATGCCCTCCATGCACTCATCACATGCGCTCCATGGCTTCTTAATTAAGTCGATGGCTAAGAAGCTGGAGGTCATAAACTTTTCTTACCGATGTCCTTTCCATCTCTGTAGAAAATACTTGTATCAGCTCGAGGAGAATGACACCAAGTGAGTAAATATCTACTTTGTGATTATATGGTTTTCCACGTATCTAAGGAAAGAAGATGGTGACAGGTAATCACAAAAGGGTTTTTTGCTTTTCATTAAAAAAGAAGCAAACATCAAGATAGAGGAAAAATGAATACATAAATGAATATTAAAAATCAAAAACAAAAAGGGTGACGCACATACTGAATACTGGTAAGGTAAAGGTATTTCCACAAGGTATGAAGCACACCGGTGTGAAATAGTCTCTTGATCACTCCCGTTACGCTAGTAAATGCTATTGCACCAAAGTGATCGGACGCTTACTTGAAACCTTTAGAAACTTAAGTATGAAGTATACCCTACTTTAAGTGACAACGTGTAGTGTGCTACTTCATTACCTGTTCTGGACTCATGTACAGTTGGGTTCCAACTTGTCCAGTGTGATTCCCATGGTCAAGGTGATCCACACCTACAAATAAGAACAATGCAACATGTCACAATCGTAAATAAATACAGTTGATCGCAGTCCACTCTTCTTTACATTTCGCAGAAAAAGGTACATGGAAAATTGGAATATTTTATCTCGTAGATAGAAATGCTCAAAGAAACAAAAAACAACTTATAACGGTTCATCAAAGTAGGTAGAATTAGTGCACACGAGAGTCTTTAAAGCTACTGAAGGCCTCCGTAACTTCCTACTAAGTGACAATTCAACCAACTAAAGAGTTAGAATGTAGTTTTACTGCTGTTGACGGATAGGAAGAGACGAACAGGGTAGATAAACACTTTAAACAAAAGCGGCCTTTGCTTATGACACAAACCCAGTTCAATCAGTCTTAAATTTGGAAAAACTCACAGCAAAAAGGCGATTCTTTCTATAGCTGATCAAATCTCGATGTCCTAGGTGCGTTCTATTCCGATAAAAATTGAAGTGCAGCACCTTTGTAAAGTTACAGATGAAAAATATGACACTTAATAACATTAAACAAGACTGGGATGATGTCAATAAGCAACAGAACGTTTACCCCTTACCATGGCCATCTGCAGGTTGTGTAATGGCTGTAACAAGGCCAAAATCTCCAACTTTAACTGTTCCATCCAGAGCAAAGAAAATGTTCGAGGGCTACATCGAAAAAGAGCATAGAAATCACATATGCAGAAACAAAAATAAAACGTGTAGCGTCGTTTAGTATTTGGTGAGAATGTACAAAGTATCTGTCTTGTATCAATTTCAAAATATAAATTGGTTAACAATTCGCCTTTAGAAAGGCTTTGTCACCCCCCTAGAATCGCTTGCACCAGTTACACGAACCGAATACTTTCCACAAGACAGTTCACGTGCAAAATTCTAATTTCAACATAGGCAGCGGAACGATTTTTCAGTTGGGGGTGAGGGTGGGGTGGTGCGTTGGCGACGCTGTGATTAAGTGACTACATAGGCGATACCATGGTTGGTATAGAGCACCAGGTTTTATATTTTCATATCCAAAGCGCATATTGTGTTAAGTTCAGGAGCGGGAAGGGGCTTGTGGATGGACAACCATGAATTCACACTCTGGTGTTTCCTCTTGGAATATCCAGTTCCATTGTGAAGAAAATAAAACATCTCAGTTGTGGGAGTGATTAGTTTTAAATTGATGGCTACATAACTAACGTTTACCTCTAACCGAACTCACAGAAAATTCATAATCAATATTAAAAAGACCTATGAGCAGTAAGATTTGTTACTAAATACAGTGAAGGCAAACTTCACTCTCACCTTTAAATCTCTGTGCATCATTTTTTTACGATGGAAGTAAGATACTGCGTTGACAATCTGTCGATATATAAATACAGTGACAATTTCTGAGTAGGTAATACGGTCTCCATTGTTCATACAGGCGGAGGAGGTTAAAAAGGAAGATATACAGAATTTATATTGTACCACGTAGTATTTTTCAAGGGGTCATAATTGCAAACCCAACAGCATTCCTGTAGCACTTTAAAAATCACCAGCGTCACATACTGGGTTTCCGTTATTTAAAAGAAATCCAGTCAGTTAACATCCAAGAACAAGGTATTGACGAAAATTATTCCTTGAATCACAAATTTGTTATCCCTTTCATCAATCGACTAACATATATGCATTATATTTTTAATTTTCACGCATTTCACAGAATAAGAACAAATGTGTGAAATACCTTGCTTCAACTTCAATGGGTAACTTATTTGGGAAGACAAAGAAAATTTGTTGAAATGAAAAGGAGTTGGGAATAATACTGGGACCTTATCCATCATCTCAATAGTCTAGCAACGGAATTTTCTGATTCGCAGTAAAACCACACCCGTCTGCAATCAACAGACCGTCATCGTTCATCAGTGTAAACAATATTATGCACACATACTAAACTTGTTTCACTGCAAGTGATACTTCATCTTAAATGATTGACAAAGCTCTGGCAATTGATGGCAAAGCGGGGTGATTTCGGGGAATAGATCATATATAACGTGCAAATACTTCAGAGGCCACAGCTACAACTATATATATGGACAGCTTATGGGGCATTCCTTTTAACTATGCTATGAATTTATCGTACCATTACTCAACTGAGCATATGCAAACGGCTTCTTTTTTAATTAACTCCTTCTTAGGCACAACTTCCATCGACCATAGACGTGGGCTGTTCACAAAATTCAATGGGGATAAGCTGGAAAGACACTAGAGACACTAAATTATGTCATGAAAGGGATTAGATTCAGAGGACCACCAATCCACCAACCTATTAGTTGAGCTTGGCGACCACCGCTGGTCAGATAAGCTATTTCTGTGGTCGCTATATTAGCTACAAATAGTCCACCTGTGGGCATGGACACCCAGCTCTACACAATTTTCGAGACCAGCATCTCTGCGCCATGTGACTTGACAATGGAAGGACTGCAATCACGCCCATCATGCTGTAACGAGCCACTAAAAGTTGTCACGTGTTCATGAGAAGAGAGGATTTGAAATGATAATTTTAAAAGGATATTAGAAATATACAAAATTATGTCACCAACAGGATAGTATTTGGATTCATGATGGCAATAATTGACGATAGAAAAGAACACCAATGGCAAACATCGTCGGTCAACGGGTTAATGAACAAACATGGAGACATATTTCCTTAATAGTAATATTGAAATGAGAAAAAATGAGACGAGAACAGGCGAACCAAAAGAGAGGAAATGGACCGTCGGAGCTTTCTATAAAGTGTACAGCAAATTCAAATAGCGACACACGAAGAGGATTTACCGGAAAGGTCGTATACGTAGATTCGGTGTGCTTTGTTATTGGTAACACTCTCTGTGTGAAGTAGTGTTGCCTTCCCAGCACCGTACTCATATACTGCCACAGATAGTTGACTTTTCACTCAATTTAATAAGACCATTATTGGATGTCCGTCGACAAGAAAGGGTTAGACTTTTGTATATAAACTGAAGGTGTACGATGGATTCCTCATGGAGCACTCTTACAACTCAGATGACTGAAACGCAATTTCTGGATGTTTATTGTTAACGAACAGCAGACCTATTCACAGAGAAACGCTTAATTAAAGGTTACTTTGTCACAAATATGGGGTAACCTGTTTCGAATCATGCTCACAAATCGACAAAATGGCCCTGATCCAAAATATGGAAACGTAAATTACATGCGCGCTTTCCGTTCCTAAAATACTATCAACGAAACAGGCAAATGCAGTTATCGCATCAGGGTGCGAATACACCCAGTACACCTCCCCAGACCCACCCCAAGTTACTTACTATTGTCTCCAGTTTGAAGCATTTCGCAAAGGATGCCAGTTGCACGGGTTCTTCTAGCTGAGATATTTTACATCGATTTAAATCACCATGTTTTGCATTTCTAAAGAGTGTATCTTACTAGAAGAAAACCTGTCACTCCTACCTAAAACAGAGAATGGTTTTCTTGGCAATTTTCACAAACCAAATACAAGATATCGAACTAGTTTTAGGCCCCGTTTACATTGAAACGTTTTCCTAACCGGTATCAAATGAAAACGTTTTTGAAAACGGAATCATTTGAAAACGGTATCAGTCAACAGACAACAGACTTTCAACAGAAGTAGCGAAAAATACAAATCCATCGACAAAGAGATTAAGATCAAATGCAAAGAAGCAAAAGAA
>JAAAKL020008262.1:0-16098 GCA_010016065.2 Carybdea cf. marsupialis auct. non (Linnaeus, 1758)
ACCTGGTGTATAATTTACAGTGTTTAAGAATTGAAAGGCTCAGAAACAAAAAATCTGAATCGTGAATTTATGGACTTAGGAAAAAAATCGATTTAAATCAAAAAAATCTGATTTTTTTGATTTTTTTTAAAAAATCACTGATTTCGCCAACCCTGGCAAGGTTTACATCGAACCATTGCACTAACAATTTTAAGTGAGTTTCTTCTGAATTCACAGAATCACGAAATTTCGAAATCACAAGATCATTTTCTCCAAACAGCTGAGTGTTATCGTAATGCAATACGCACAGTCCATAGTCAGTTCGGTTTAAAGGTTTTGCAGAACATTTCATGTAAATTTTTGGGTAGAAAATGATGCTGTCACTATAGTACATGGCGTGGAGCATAGCAGTTTAAGATGAAGGAAACAGATCATCATGGGTTCGATTTTTCAGTACTAATACATAGTCTCAGAATGATAGTAAGATGACTTAAGTGACCAAGATGGTAAGTGGACTTATTTTGTTCAGGCATAAATGGGAAAATATCTGTGACTCACCCAGCTTGGAGATCGAATTTTTGAAGTTTTAATCTAATGATCTACATTATTATCACTGCAATATCGACTTTACCAATTAAACAAAGAGCTCACAGTGATCATTAAAAGGTGTATCAAAGTTGCTACACTCCGAAAAGTGCAAACGTTAAGATTCCAATTTTCATTTTATTTTTCAAGTGAACATATGATGAGCTCTCCTGTTTAGAAATGCTGCCCTCTAGTACAGTAATTCCTAACCTTTTCTGGATTATTACCCCCTCAGTGATCAAATAGCTCCATCGTCGCCCCCTTTCTATGACAATAGAGATACTACACTAATTTTTGATATATTATCATAGCTCAAACAACACATGTTAGTAGTAGTTTTAAGTGTATTTTTGAGTACAGTTTTGAAACGTTAAAGTTCAATTTCTCGTTCTCAAGGTGATGATTGGTATTGATAGTGTAAGGAGAGTTTCCTGATTTCGGATGTAAATTCAGTCAGGTATAGGCGTAAGTCTATCGCCCCTTTCAAAAACATTTTCGCCCCGAAGGGGGCGATATTCCCACATTGTGAAGCACTGCTCTAGGAGGCCCTAACGGAAACGAGATGATAACGATGAAGCAGTTTATCGCGTCCATTTACACTTGCTAGTACTCACTTCACTTAGAAGAAGAGATAGCGGGTAAAATTACTAAATCGGTTTCTGTTTTTTTTAACTTAATAGACTCGAGACGACTTGGATATCCCATCGGATCATCATGAGGTATGCATGATTAGAAAATTGCATATTTTTTATGCAGGGTGATCGTTTCACTGCATAAGGCTTAAACTGATCAACTGGTTGAGAAGACTAGATCAGTTCAGTATGAAACTTTTGTACAAAACAAAAGATAGGAAATATGGCTTAAGTATTAGCATTGGTATTGATGATATTAATTATGGAGTCTTAATAATGTCTTTGAAGTCTTACATATGCATTTTATAGAATGCTCAAATGTACAAATTGGTGCACTAGTAATAACTCTTACAGAGGAAAGTGTCAGTAGAACCAGATAGTTTATGCATATCAGTTCTACGCGATACGAAATAGACACGATGTTAATAAGCTTTAAGAGAAGAACACAGCTTATGAAGGAATTTTATGAATGTATAATTTTCCGTGGTATATTAATTTTATTTTGGTTGTAGTTCATTCATTCATTAGTCCATTTATTCTTTTATTTATCCGTTCTTAAGCAAATGATCCCCACAGTTTTTCTCACGATTGACGGGCTACTTCCATCAACTTCCTTGATGTCATCACTCCGCTTTGTCTTTTGCTTTTTGTTGCCTCTTTTCACTCTCTTGGTTTGAGTTTAGTTATCATTGAATGTAATCTGTTGTGTTTCTATGTGGCTATCTGTGTACGCACTTGTACCCCCCAACAGGTTTGTACAGTTAAGGTCATTTTCGCCTTTCTCTTGTCTTTTCACTTAACCTTTTTTTTGTACTATTATTTTTAGTACATGGCTTTCCGGTTTACTTTTTATTTTGTTTTGCAACGATTATTACTGTATAGTTTAGGTGTGACCACATATCATAAGGTTTTTGCAAATGCCCTTGGAGTGGAAATTTGACTCTCGTACGAGGCAAAATCGCCCTGTCTTTTACCTGTCACTTGACCAAGATTCCCAAAGCAGAGTAAACTATTTTTCGCCAATATTACTTCCATGTTTTAAACTTGTGCGTCTTCATTGCCCACAAAGGGTGCTAGTTCATACTAAGAGGAAACGAAGAGAGGGCCGCTGCACTCCCCGAAGTTGCCTGATTTATGTTGTGGGCCTTTACGGAATACGACAATGGTACTGTAACACAATGACTAGGAAACCCTGTGATTCAAGGACAGTTTAAATACTGTTGATGCAGTTTGTTTGTTTATTAGCTCTTCATGAACTTTTTAGTACTAATAATGGCCATTTGGTGCATTATTATTAGGCTTCGGACGAAGAAGTCCTTTCACCAAAGAAAGAGCCACCGAAAAAGGTACGTATCTCGCACTTATACACAGTGACACACTCGCATTTTATTAAGGGATCGCGTACTTGTAACCAGTGCAATCAGGTTGTCGATCGAGCTGTTATCGATTGTATAGTTGTAGCCTTGCATACGGTATTTTTGTCATTTGAGATCTACCTACTGTGATACCTGAATGCCTTAGACCGGGCTCAGAATTGTATATCTGCAGAGTTTGCATGAATTTCGGACAATCAGACACAGAGCATATTTCAGTTTTACAACTCAGGGAACCCGTCTTTAAGTTTTTATTTCCACCCTGTGTCAAATATAGCGAAGAAGTAAATCGTGTAGGCATACAATATCACGTCGTGATACATGTCTTCTAATACGATATTTGGAGAAACCGTTAAACGATGAACGATAAATCAGTTATCGCTAATTTCCAATTGTGGTAAATCACTGTAAACAGAAGAGGCTAAAAGGGTACCTTTTTTGTCGCAATTGTGAGCAGATTGACATGTTATTGTTGTCAGCTTGGTCATATGAAGTTACTTCACACTTATTCCAATGTTTTTATGTTTGACAAGATATTTCAGCATGTGACAGCGATATTTGATATCAAAGTGTACCCGTTCGTTTTTCTTCCAAACTAAAACCGGGAATGAAAGGTTAAAGCAGTACTGTTTTTCAATGAGCCCAAGCCAGTGCTTTCTAAACTTAATGTCACTTTTTCCGATTCATTAAATGAATGATTAATGGATGCAAAACAACCACATCAAGCAATGCCTTAGCAAAGATGAATAAAACTTTCTGTGGAGACTTCTCAATCTTTGGGAAGGAGAACATTATGTAGTACTATGTACACCCTTGATGTTTACATTGAGTTAGGGTTGAGAACTACCTGACCTCGAAAAATCATTCCTGCCTCTTTGCCAGCTATGTTTTAGCAGCCGCGGATAAAAATGAGGCATGTTATGTTAGTGATCGATTTTTAATCTTTTTTTCTAGCAAAAAGGAAAGTCTCGGTCCAGATCTCTCCGTTTACCACGTGATAAGACCAAAACAGAAAAGAAAGACAAAAAATCAAAGAAAGAACAAGAGCTGTTGCTGCAGGCAAAACAGTGGAATGATAGAAAGAAGAAGAAAGTCAACAAGAGTAATTACTTTGGAAAGAAAGTTAGTGAAATTCTGGAAGATGGGAAGTTAATCCCCACCTTCGTTGAAAAGTGCCTGAAACATGTGGAAGCAGTTGGTACGTTACTTGTGTTTCCAATTTTTGTAAGCAGATAAGATGTGCAGTTGCAAAACTGGTAGCGCGCTTGCCCTCGCACTATAGATGATGAATTAATAATTTTCCAGTCGTTTATTTCTTATCTTGCATATTTCGGTATCGTATATCATCAGCCATACTTATTTTTACCCATTTTTATCCTATTAATAAAAAAGTGATGATATCATTGAGCAAACAAACAATTACTCAAAGAGCAAATGAATAGGGATCAGAGATCTTACCTACGTCTTCATTACCAATTCTCGACTTGGCGATTCCTCTAACGTATTAATGGTTGGGCACGCATACGGAATGCCTCTTTAAAGTAGAGCTAGAACTGTGCCATCATTCATTCTGGTAAGGCCCATAGTGTTACAGTTCTTTGATATCATCCCACCGGACGGCTTGCTATATGAGAAGCGACCTGCTTGGTGTTGAAAGGCTGTTTAATATTACCTAAAGGGCAAGGTAGACGTTCAATTTTTCAACTTTCATACCCAAGATGGCCTTTTATTTTGACTTCAACCTTCATATGCAATGACTGTTAAACGTTTTGAACTTTTGCAACTTCAGCATTGGGTTGCAGTGGGTATTACATTTCTTTTTATCATATAATAGCCCAGCATATGTCATTTAGTAAAGGCATCTTTCATAAAGTACCCAAATAAATATTACTGTACTAATATTTCAATTTTGAACACTATCTTCAGAATATGGCAGACATTCACGAAGGTCCGGTAATAATTTCGTTGGGTATATTATGAAAGCTGACGCAAGTACAGGACAATGGAATCCGTTAATTGCACTTCAGTGAAACACAGGCACGGTATAAGCACGTATGGGGTGGTGAAACAAGAAAAGGGGACAGAAGAGTGTGTTTCAGTAAATGAGTGGGTTTTTCTTAAGTGGAAGATTGAAAGATTGGGAAGGTTAATCGATATGCTTAATGCTGCCAGTCCATTACCAGTAGCTTATAACCCCCAACGCCCCCTATCTAAGTAACCCCATATTCCTATTTTCCGACTGTTCGCTTGAATATGTTGTAACAGCGTACATGAACCCTGCCCCTGTAGTTGGGTCCACACCATTTATGCTTCCTGAACAAAAACGGGAATCCAACAGCTAAATCATCATAGATAAGTGTCTCAAACTGATCAGGTTTTATTTTGAGCAATCTAGTTCTCAAGCATTTGTTCGTGTGACGTCGTGACGTGATGACGTTGTTCCAGTCACCAAAATTGTTAAATATTCCAAATTTCAAGTAAGCAATCTACGTTTAAATGTACTATTTTGAAAGAGTTAAAATATTTTTATTATTAACGTAATCTGAAATAGTAGAGTTCTCTTGGTATGAAACCCTCCTCCCTCCCCCCCTCCCCCCTTCACATCCAATGAATCCTAACCCCTCTCATTGGCATTAGAGTACAATATAATGGTCCTAGAATCAATCAAGACATATTTCACAAAGTATGGGTAAATTGTGCACACATGCGAGACTGGTTATCACCTTACACTAATTGGGTTAACAGGAAATCTCTTAGTGTAGCACAACGCTAATTATGTTTGAAAAGTTCTGTCATTTATGTTACTCTTTATTTTAAAACCAGGGCTGGAAGTCGAAGGAATTTATCGAGTTAGTGGCAGAAAGGAGGATATTGAACTTATATTATCAAAATTTGAAAAAGGTAGGTTTTGGTACTTGCCTCTGTAAGAACCAAACTCGTCGTAAGATATAGAACGCTAGAGCAGTGACGTCGCAAGAATTTATTTACTAAGAAACTGATTTCCCACAATATCACGATGGTAACCAGGCTTGATTTATCACGTGTCATTGAAACTGCAAAAAGTGATCCAGTGCAAAAGGTCGTTGAGGAAATGCCGTAATTATGTTCAGCCTTTAAGATTATGAAAGGTGTTCAAGAAAGAAGGGTGCTCGTTGACATAGTTCAAACTTAAAGATATTTAATGAAGATACCGTTATCAAATTTGGACAGACTTATGTCTAACAAGAAAAGGAAGGTAGTGAGTGCAAGAATTACCTTCTGATCTATCATAAGGTCTTGACGTCAGACTGAACTAATGTACTACCAAGATGTCGGTCGTGTCAAGTTACGTTCATGTGGCACTATAACAGACTATTTGTAATTCGAACTACAGAGATTTCAAATAGTGAGAATATGACGTAATTTTCTGATATTTAACCCTTGCGGACGATTTAGCATATTCCTGGCGCATTCACTTTGGTTTATTGGGCTTCGGGGGTGATTTTTTGGTATAAATAGGGTTTCTTTTTAAGGGTTACAGTTTTAGTGTACACCCTCCGGTGGTACGGCGTGCATCTTGCTACAACTGCACTATTTTTTCAGTGCATTGCCATTTGGTGGAAATGGGTGTCATCGTAATTTTTTTTTGCGAAACGAAAATAATTGACCGTTATGGAACATTTGATTAGTGAACATTTGAACAGTTAAGAACCCAATTACTCAGGTCTTTTTAGACATTAACTAAAGGAGAAGATCTACTTTTTAATAAACTTTATGATTTTCAGTAATAAGTGGCATGAAATAAAAAGAGATGTTCGCAAAGAGCGTTAAGAACCAACGGAGTGCAATAGAGGATTGATATATGTTGAGTTATCAGTCTGGAAATAATTATGTTTTTTATGAAGAAAACTGGTGACCTTTGTCAATCTTCCGCAATACTCATTTGTCCCGAATTGACGATGTTTAGGTCTCCACGATTTGATGATGCCCTCGTCACTTAACTATAGCATGCATGACTTTGGCCAGACTTGCCCGTCTCTCTTTTATGATATTTGTAATCCGTAGCGTTGCTAGTATCCGTCCGTTCCATTCCCTTGACTCCCCCCGTGAGTGTGCTTTGACCCCCGCCTCCTCTGCCATTTGTTTTTGTGATGTGCGAAATTTAGCAGAAATATGTTAGAAACAGGACTTCTGACTAGATGCGGAGCTTTGTTGTTTTACATTATAGACAAAGACTTGAATTTTCAAGAACTTGGAGTCTCAGTACATGCAGTCACAGGTGCCCTGAAGCAGTTTTTCACATTACTACCATCACCGCTGATACCTGTGGAATACTACGGTGAAATTCTAAATATAATGGGTAAGTGACAGGTATAGCAACATCGTTACTTATCGTCAAGTGGTATCCAATAATTTGCCTTTAGGCTGTGCGAAAGTGTGTAACACTTCTGATTTTTCTGTGGTAATTATCTGATTTTTATGTTATGCATCAGTTGAAGTTCCTAGCACTATCGTAAGCTAATTATTCATTAAAGATTAAACCATTAGGACCTGCGAAAAGGTTACAAATTTTCTTCAACTGACAGTTGCGGTCGATAAAGTATGTCTTCTTGATGTACAATGTTGTGTCGTTGTGATGGCCAAGAATGACCGTAGCATTTCATGAAAGATTACATGACCCACGCATAACATGAGGTCAACAGAAACTGTGGTAGGAAGCGCATTCGATTTTTACTAAAGGCCAAAACAGGTTGGGTGACATGGATACATCTGATGGCAATAAAAGAGGTCAACTACATTTTCAGGACTTAAAAATATTTGACTTATACTTTTAGCAGTGCCTTAATATCCGTATATCGATCTCTTTGCTGTTAGGCGCATTAAGAAAGTAGAAAGCTGATGCCACACGATACCACTTGGTAGCAAGCTACTTGTAGCACGCCGCCAGGTAGCCTTGCTTGTGGTCCATGATTTGTAGCCCGCTACACGTAACATTGCCATACGTTACGGTAAATGATCAGTTGTGATTGCCATCTAATGAAGCTTAAGATGAAACACGCTCAAAACAAAAGAAGATCTGTGGTTGCGCAACAGAAATAGAAACATGGTTGCCACGACCTCGCCGCTTTGTTGATTGCTGTATTTGTTTTAAAATGGAAAGGAGCTATGATCCGATCTCATATGTTGAGTGGCTAGAAGTTGGATGTGTTGTTCCAAAACGTGGGCTTTTGGTTTTCGTCAATATTAGCGCGTCTGGCACACAACGAATCTAGCTACGAGCGTAGTTTGGCAGCTTACGTCCGTGTAGCCGCTAGTATCATGAGCTTGAAAGTTCATATACAGTCACTAGCGGGTATTGGTAGTTTAGAAGGAAGCGGGACGTCTTTTGTACAATTTATACTTTTCATCACCAGAGATTGCTCGGCAGGTTACGTCATTCTTGATTGAGTCCCAGCGTCGAAGCTAAACTGTCAATTTACTACTAATAAAGCAGCCTTGAAGTAGTCCTCTTGTTTTTCATTGGACATGACAAAGAAATCTAGACAGATTGAGTGCTGCATTTCTTTCAGGCTTCCGTATTAGAGAGTTATAGTAGACCCACCATCATGCAGGTCATTAAGAAATTCGCTGTTATAAAGAGCGAGTGTTCAGGGTGATTACATTTCAACGTGAAGATCGTCATCCGCGGTTGGTAGATGGAGCCCTAGTCAGAGCCTTGTTAACTGTGTTTTATACACCTCCCGCCTCGGCCTAGACCTAGAGGATCATTTCAGATTCTATGGTAACATAACCAGTTGAAAACGTCGCTAAATAGCTCTACAGTATTGCGTGATTGTCGTTGATTAATGAGTAGCGCTTTTGAGGTCTTTGCAGTTAGCATTGTTGTGTCCACAAAAGGGGAGTAGTTCTGAACGCTTAAGCTTCTTAGTTAATTTGATTGTTTTCATCATCCGCTCAAGCAGTAAGAAAAATTGAAGGTTGAATGCATGTAATTTATAAACAAAGGAATTTTGATCTGCATCTGAGATTAACAGCTTTCTCTAGGATTAAAGTAATTGGCGCATGTGTGCTTAACACGGTACCTTATGCATCCAGGTGGTGGGACTCATAATTTGGTCAGGAAATTAGTTGATTTAGCAAATATAAATACAATACAAGGTGGTAGTATTATTTCTCTATGTAGCAGATGGTCTTTGTTGTGTTTCTGTATTATCTATTATTTCCACGGAAGGCATTTTTCGCTGTTTCCAATTAAATGGTTACTGTCAACAAACCCCCCTCTCCCTCCCCACTACACAAATGTGAGGTTACTTTATCACCCTACACTACTAGGGTTAAGAGAAACTGCACTACCTGTCTACCTGTGTACCTGCACCGCATAAAATATCTGTACCCAAGTAGCGAAATATGTAGGTTTAGGTTTGACAGTTCAAGTCTACACGTATCGTAAATTCAGTCGTTTCATGGAGTGGTCCGAAAGTACTATTTCAGGTTTCGAGTGTGGTGTCGAGGCTCCCTTGCGAAAGGATGGGGTTGGGAAATGTCACGGTTATGAATCAAAGCAGCGACGTCACGTTGTCACGGTCATAATCAAGACTGTCTCCCGCTCACTTTCAAGCCCAGAAAATGTCCACAGCCACGCATGCCACTTGCTGCTTGCTCTGTCTTTTGCAGTGTTAGTATCCTCGTGCATATGCCTGATGATACCCTAATTTATTTATTTCAACAGTTATACCAGAAGGAAATTCACGAATTAACGAGTTAAAGGACCTTGTCTCAAAGTTCCCTCCTCCGCATGTGGAAATTTTTAAAGCCTTGATGCTTCATTTGAATATGTGAGTATTGTTATGTTCCTATTAATATACTGTAGTAATGTTATATGCTCATGTGCTCTGCAACTGCTCTGGGAGGTGATGGGGATATGCTACCCAAAGTTCAAGTTTTCTTTGATAATTGATCTCGCTAACATACAAATCAACTTCAGGCTTTATTACCCGTTTTAAGCAAAGTGACGTAAAATCTCTGCATGTTTTATCCTAGAAACGTTTTGAACTCCCCAATGTTAGGCGATGTTTATATTTTTCGAACATTGAAGAGATTTGAAAATTTGATAATGTCTTGATGTTAATAAGGAAACATGCTTGGAGGATTTACTTTTTTACATAGTTTTAACTGATTATTTAGTTTCTGTTATGACATGTTTGCAACAGTTGGGAGGTGTTAGACTCGAATTGCATGCGATTTTCACGAAGGAATACGGAAGAGAAGACATACATTGTTTGTGGGTAGAGTTTTACACACTGGGGTGTATAAGTTTTCTACAAGAACTCGAGGAAAAAGCTATCGTTATCATGGACGGTGACTGTTTATAATGTGTTTGTCTCTCACACCGTCCTTTGACATCTTTGGGATGCTGTAACTTCTACCAACAACGTCCAGTAGCATTCGACTTTAACTCAAAGATGTCAGACCTAACGTAATTTTTATCTACAACTAACCTCACTAAGCAACGCCCGACAAGTTACTTCACTACGCAACGCCCGACAAGTTACTTCACTAGGCAACGCCCGACAAGTGACTTCTCTAAGCAACGCCCGACAAGTGACTTCACTAAGCAACGTCCGACAAGTGACTTCACTAGGCAACGCCCGACAAGTGACTTCTCTAAGCAACGCCCGACAAGTGACTTCACTAGGCAACGCCCGACAAGTGACTGCTCTAAGCAACGCCAGACAAGTGACTTCTCTAAGCAGCGCCCGACAAGTGACTTCACTAAGCAACGTCCGACAAGTGACTTCACTAGGCAACGCCCTACAAGTGACTTCTCTAAGCAACGCCCGACAAGTGACTTCTCTAAGCAACGCCCGACAAGTGACTTCACTAGGCAACGCCCGACAAGTGACTTCACTAGGCAACGCCCGACAAGTGACTTCACTAGGCAACGCCCTACAAGTAACTTCACGATTTCCTACAACAGTTCCCTACAACTAACTTCACTCAACAACACCTAACAACTCCTTCCCGAAACTAACAGTGTTCGCCAAGGCTTGACCAGAGAAAACACGACTTCGTTTACCCAAGTCGGACAACACGCAACGTTAACACTAAGTTTTCAACATTCTTGGCTTTTCTCTCCGCCTTAGAGTTAACGAAGGATTATAGTGATAAGCAATATGAAAAAGCGAAGTTTACAGGCCAGTATTTGTTAGTTAAGAGGCTGGCTGTGTTTCATTCTTGTCTCGCTCATCGCAAATTAATCCTGTGTCAGCCAATTTGCAAGTAGTTACATTGCTTTTGTATCTATTTGCTCGACTTAGGGTAACGGAAAAGAGTCAAAAGAACAAAATGGACGTTCGAAATCTCGCAACTGTTCTGTTCCCAACTCTAATGCGTCCGGAAGTGACGTCACTGGCTAATATGTCGCACTGTATGAACATGGGCTTGTTTCTTCAAACTACAGTCGAACAGTGCAACCGAGTATTTGAGTTGACAGTCGAAAGCTAAGTGGAGACACCTTTTATCTGCTGTTCCGGTGAAATTATTTGCCGGTCAAAACCGGATACTGGTTGTGTAGAGGAGAGATTTAGTGCTTCTGCTCCCAGAAGAAAGTAAATTCAATTGCTGGAGGTCGTCTGGCACTACTGTTCATCAAGAATATGCACGCGCATGTGGCTGTGGCGAACAGAGGACATCAGATGTTCTCTGCTCCCCCTCATGGAATTGAAGTGCCACTGAATCTTTTTATGGCTGTGTAACACGAGCCATATGTGTGCAAGATGGAGAGACGTCGCTCCACTTTGCTTCTATAGATCCCGGTGAAGAAGAGGTAGTGCTACCTCATGGATGCTGATTTCATTCGATGGAGGTGCATGCCAGAGCCAGGACATAGTTCTGGAGTGCGCATTGAGGCCGGAGCTACGCTCGGGTTAACCTAAAGCGGCTCCTTAATGAATTCGGTTGACCTTATGCCTTGGAAGATGTAATTATGTGTATATGAACTTGGTAGTGAAAAGGTTTACATCATTATATTGTGATTTTTAAAGAGTTCTGTAGTATCCAGCTTATGCCTACCAGTGGATTTGAATGCCTTCGCCAATACGAACAATTTTGATTATACCGATTTTAAACTGCATCATGCAAGCCGATGGAATATGGTACGCCCAATTTGAGTTGTTGTTACAGCTGAAAGCGTTTACCTCGGACTGTAATTGTTAAATCGTAAGCAAGCTAGTTATTTTGTGATAGCCTTCTTTTCAAGAAGAGGGTGCATGTAGTATCCAATGAGCTTAATTGTTACTAGAGGAGTGAGTTCTGCTTTGGAAATTAGGTCTTCTCAAAGCATCATTAAAATACATGACAGGTGAATATTGTACGGGCAACATTGAGATCTAGAAATTCCACCGTAGGAAAATTGTGTATCCCACCGTTGCATGTCATTCAATGCTGCCATTGCCCAGCCTCGTTTAACAAAAGTGGCGTAGCCTCCTTTTCCATGCTGATGACAATTTTCGATCATGAAAAGCACTGTATCTTCTAACTGTATAGAGGGTCTATTGAAACACCAGCAGAGGGAAACAGCGGCCGTGAACAGTATTTTTTCGGCTTTTATCGAGGAATGTCGTAACTGTTATTCAGGAATTAATCGTGCAGCGATCGCCGTTTTTCGTGTAGCCCTTCGTAGGGAGATACAAACTTTTCTTTTAACAACGTAGCAACGAGAGCAAGCTTTGTAACATATCAATCACACAGCTTTTTGAAAGGAGGGTTTAGGGGAGGAGAGCAAGAAACGATTTTGGCAAGTAGACCATTACACTGAAATGATGATCAAAAGAGAATTGTTCTTTCCATCGTACTTCAGTTTTTTTCCCCTTTAAAAAGAGCCCTGGAAATCCGTAACATTATATTACATGATATTCTGTTAGTGTAAAGAGTTTTGTATTATTTGCCTTAAAAAATTACTCGTTAGAAATGATAATTGTCTCATCGCTTGAATTGAAAATCAGCAATAAAATAGTGATAAAGAAACAAGCTAGGAACTGTGTCAGTCCTCTCCAGTGTAGGCTTCTGATACCGTTTTCTTATCTAATTTTGTCACAAAAGTACTGTTTAACGACCTCTGGTCTTTCTGTAACGTAAAGCGGCTTTGGATGGGGTTTTGGTAATTGCTCGTTTCAGTTAGAGCAAGACTACAGAGCCATTTACAACGTTTGGTAACCTCGGGGACCCAGCTCGCAAAACGAAACAAGCGTTGTATTTGTGACCTTAAGGTTTCTCTCGCAGTAGCGTCTCATTGATCAGGACAGCAGATGCACTATCCGAGAACGAATTTCTGTCGTTTTGCCGACTCGAAGGCAAGAGGGACTTCTTTTCCCATGCCAATCCAATACATTTTTAAGTGCGAAAGTTGCATGTGCTTAAATTGGTTTGAGAGACCTTGAAATGTCATGTCCACTGATCACTGGACTATGGCAATTGCATGACGGAGTTGCTGGGTCCTGGCTTTTTTGAATACAATGCAGGGGCAGTGGACCCTTGCACGAGGGTACTACCGTAGGTACCTGCCTCGCGGTCCGAGTAAGAGTTTGTTATACGAATTCTACTTTTATAAGGTTTAAACGGCTGAGTATTTGTCTGTGTAATTTGCGAAATCCAGCTGATTTCAGAACATCAGTGGTTGCAATATGTGAACGTCCTTATATTTTGGGGGAAAATTGTTAACTTGCATAGCCATCGGAACTTGATCGGAATCGTTTAGGTATCACTGGCACCTGCTCATAGTTATGAGTAATCATGACCCCCCTCCCCCGCTATTATATAGAGCTGTCAGTAGCCCGCGCTTTTGAAAAAAAGAGAGCTTTATTTAGTTTTACCAACAAATCCCAAAAAACAGCTTCTAAGTAATGAAGATATGGAACTCGCGAAGAACGGGTAACTTTCTCAATTGCTTTTCTGTCTGTCAATCTTTGATAAAGTAACCTTAGGATTTTCTTTGACTATTTAATTTCTCACTCGAACTGGGCATTAGGCTACGCTCGAAATCGAGTACTTCTTTGTCGGAACCTCCTTCTTACATCAAAGGTTCTGCTATTGCATATTGCGGTGTTGCCATAGAGAAGACGGTTGTCGGTATTTGATACTTTGGTCATCTACACGCGCGAAAGTTCTGAGTAGTAAAAAGTGTTGACGCGAGACGCTCCTATTTGTGCAGGACGTTTTATTGGTGAAGTGCGGACACTGTACGTAATTGAACAATGGTCTCCTAGCTTAATTTTGGATTTCTTATTGTCTTTGTGGAACTGGTATCAGCGAGTGACATGGTAGGTTTCTTTGGATTCCTAACGTAACGCCGTTGGATGGTTAGATGTGAAGTTGTATAGAAAGCATCATTCTCTTCTGCAATTAACTTCAGATGAGACCTGTTCAGAGTACATTCAAGTTTGGTTAGCTGTAAATGGTGTACACCGCCCACTTATGCATCCGGTGATGCATCCAGTGCTGCATCCAGTACTTTGTGTTGTGTTTGCATTATTAGATGCCTGCTGTTCTGCAGTCATGCGCTGCGTACTGCATACGTGTGGAGTCCATTGCCACATTCCTTGCTACATTTTTGATGCCGTGTTTACTGCTTTATGCAACGGCGTTTACCGTATGGCATGTAATACCACATTTGGTGCCTCCGATTTTGTTGCATTCTGTGTAGCACTCGTTACTGCAGCGGTTTTCAACCAGGGGTACGGATTGAAGTTCCCGAGGGGTACGTGAAGGATGTAGGCCTGCATAGAAGAAGCCCACGTTCTGTCATTGTACTGAGATCCATGTACACAGAAAATGGTTTCAACGAGAAAAGTATGTTCACTTTGCCACGCAGGGACGGCTGGAAGTAATTGTTAGGTAATTTTTTGCTCGCTTTACAGTGTGGTACTGCAGGCATACCCGCGTTATGCCGGTCTACACCCACTTTCCCAGGGAAATGCACTATTTGTGCATACTGCATTACGGGTAGAAAAGGTTGAGAATCGCTGCGTTGCTTTGTGTAGCATGCTGGGACGTCTTCATGCTGTATACAATTCTACATGTAATTTCGCGTACTATTTTGTATGCTTGAATGCAGGTCATTTTTCAGTCTGAATGTGTATGCTCAAGTTGTTTTGATATTAAGCGCCTCATCAAGTGCCGAATTCCGTGATGCAAGTAGTGGTAGCAAGTGCAACATCTAGTTCCACATTCGCCAGCCGGTTCAGCGCTGCTGTCCGAACTGGATTTAGTGTGCCTACAACCGTAGACTTCATGTTATTTTACCGCATTGTGGAAGTAGTGTCGTGTTTTCTAGTAGACATACAATAGCCTGGCCACAAAATGTACCCAATTACAAACAGCGCGCCCTTAGATATAGAATTAACTTGCGAGCGAGAAGTAGCTGGAAAGATGATAACCAGGAAAGGGTAGGTTAACAACAGACGAATTCTCTAATAGTGTTCAATATTTTGAATATTGAGGTATAGAGCAGTAATAAAGGCATCCTTTCCTTTCTGCAGGTTTTGTTATAGACCCATACTACAATCAGTCCAGAGTTTTATCACATGGGCTGTTTTCATTTCAGTAATAGGCCTGCGAGTTGAAAATGGTAGCAGAGAGTATATATACATGAATGGGTATATATATATATATATATATCTTCCTTAGGCCTTTCTGTATTTTATTTAGGTATTGATTTTAAAAGTACAATATAACGTTTTGATTTTTAGATATCTCGTGATTTTCTCTGCGTGTTTCTTTATTTTTTAATGTATTTGAGTCGTGATGGATAGGAAACAATAACTGGTTTGATTTCATTAATTTCATGCATTGTAGAGTGCGGGGCTATTGCATCTGCCATCGGTTACATTAGTTGCAAATTGTTTCGGACACTTGAATTTCGGACGATAAACTTTCGGATAAAAGTTTCAGGATTCGGGATGATTTCAGGCAAACGTTTCTGACACTTACGTCGAACCAATGGATTTCACGCATAAATTTCAGATAAACAGTTAACTTAGTTTCCATGTGTTTACGGGTACAAACGAGTATCATATCTTGCTATTGATACTTCAATATCAGATAAAGTAACCAAAAGGAGGAAGGATTTTTTGCGCGCAAAAGTACACACCCGCCAATAATATTTGACGCTTTTGACATTCGGACACAACTTTCAGGCATTTTTATTTTTGACTTCCGTTATCCATTTAGTGTAAAAATACTCAGATCATTTGGTTTCTGGCTGTGTTGGATTTGAAATCTGTGGTCAAATTTTTGATGTTAAAATTGGTGGTACTTTTGTCTCGACTGATATTTTGTCACATCAGTTTTTCGACATCAGGAAATCAACACTCAATTTGCCGTTTGATTTTCTACATCAAGTAATCTAATGTATTTGGTCAGATTTTATTGTACGTACTGTATTCTTGTTATCATTGGGCACTTTCTTCACGTGTCTCGTGCATGCCTCAGGTTTTAGTGACTTGTACCACAGTTTATTGAATTGGATTTATAAAAACTGTTGTTGTACACGT
>JAAAKL020008263.1:0-16098 GCA_010016065.2 Carybdea cf. marsupialis auct. non (Linnaeus, 1758)
TGTTGCACTACTGCAGGTGCATGGGGCAGGGATCAAAGTGCTACAAAATGGCTAGGTCATTCTCCAGCGATCTAGGAGCCTTGATTTTCTAAATTTTTAGACGAAACGAAAAACAGGAACTGATCAGAGTTACGACATTATTGATGCTTGTCAGGCAACTAATTTTTAGAAAATAGTTTGAATTTCCCGTCGAGTTTAATTGTCGGAGAAGATAGCAAGAGTATAGTGAACCAGAGTTGCGAAATAGATCTCTTCAGCGTGGTGTAGGGAACATGAGTTCCGTCCTGTGCATGTTCAACTTTAGAGGCCATCTACGGTGACCAATCAAGAATATCTAACATAGTCCGAAAGAGACGTATGCGATTCGCGGGACATTGTGCACGAGCCTCAGACGAACTTGTCTCATCTTTTGTCCTTTGGAAGCATTCATTATACAATAGTGTTCTAGGAAGCTAACATTTCCAGATACCATATGCAAGGATACTGACATACTTAAGGAAGACCTTCCATCCAATGCTCGACAGAGTATTCTGCAGAAACGTAGTAAATTCTGTCTCGGGCGAGGCCGCAAGATGATGATGATGATGATGTGCAGTGCCCCGTAAAAGAGGGTTTCCGTAAATACTAGTAAAAATTAGGACCTCTCTCTTCCACTTTCACATGCCAATGAAAGGTAAATAGTTTTTGCTTCATACTATATGTTAAAGTATCGGTGGAATGTGGATGATGCATAAACGGTCTTAATATGTTTATGAGAACTTTTACTCCATTTAGAGAGGAAAGAATGTTCTCTTATCCTAGCTCCAACTTCAGGCACAGAACATTATCAATAAGCAAACCGTCCTATTTCGGCTCATCTAATACACAGTGACAATTAGACCCCTGTGCATTTCATACTTATTGTGGTCTGTTCTGCCGTAGATCCTGCATCGTTCCCTTAGAAGTTCGTAACATACCCTGATGTTTCTCTCGGAATTATTACGTACAGTTTCACAATGGTGGAGAGCATAGTAGAACGAATCTTCAACCGAAAGTTATGTCTATATCATTGACAAGGTATCTACAGTCTTTGCACTACTAAGAACTTTTCTAACCTTTTTAGTAGGTCGTATTTTTAGTACAGTAAGCGGAATCTGTGTATACTAACTATCCCTAGTGCCAGTAATATTCAGAGGTTTTGCTAGGAATACAGAGCATGTTTGATAAGTACAAGCAATGAACTTGTTATCATTCTGTGTTTAGAAACTGTGATCGTACGTCATGGACTGCTAATTTTATGTAAGGTAGCGAATGACTACATGTGCTCTTTATCAGAGATCTGTTGATAAACTTTGGTTAATTTCAGGGAGTATTTCATAGCTTATTTAGTTTATAGTGCGCAGAAATAATCAATTGATTGATCATGCCGCAAACAATTCGTCTTGTTTTGCGTCAATTTTTATGTAATATCATCAATTTGTAGTGCGTTTTACTTCCCCTTTCCAACAGGCGAGAAATAACGTATTCATTATAGCTGAAAGCTTTTTCCGGCAGCATTTCTTCAGAGCTACACAAAGCAAACAATATGGAATACATCAGCGATCTAATTCTAATATAGCAGCTAGTTTGGAATCCATGAAGGAACGCAAAGATAACAACGTACACGGAAAACAGAAACATAAGGATAGTACAAGAATACCAAAAGGCGGGAAATAAAGTATAGGGAAATGAAAATATCTAAAAGAAGTTTATGGAGAAAACAAACTCCTTCTGCATACATAAATCAGGATCTAACCTTTTGATTAACATTGCCTCCAAAACTTTCAGGTGAAAAGTGGGTCGACCCCGTGATAAAATACCAATGCAAGAATCGGAGTAGTGGACTGCTTCTTGCTTTGTCTGTGTGGCTGTATGAGTGTAGGAGAGAGTTTTCGTGGCGCTGGATGGCACGTCTTGCACTGTGCGATCACTCAGACGTTAAGAAGCGCGACCTACATATGAAGGACCACGACAGCATTGAAACTGAAAATTTTTATTACTAATTTGCCGACTAGGTAACACGTCGTTACTAGCCAGAGGCAAACAGCGTTGATAATTATACACGATCCCCGGGCTGCAAGCATGAAAACATTTGGGTACGGCGCTCCTAATCTGCTTAGTAAATTTTTAGAAATCTCACCAAGCCATGGCAAATGTAGGTACATCAGTGGAGATGGTCTAGTTGCTCTCTGAATGACATGTTCGGTGATAAATAGAGGATTACTTTTGTCCCTTAGGAGAGAGTATATTGCCCACCTCATTTTCTATTATCTTTTCAAACTTATCATTTAAACTCCTCTCTTCTCAAAAACACTTTGCAAGTTTCAATGGTTTTCGGACAGAATGATAGTAGTTCTTGCATGCTCAAATTACATGGTAAAATGAGACTGGAGCTAATGTGGCGACTAGAGAAACAAAGTATGTTATCAACGGAATGCACGTAGGTCCTTTGGTAGAGAACACGCCGGGAATGTGTGGTTCACTGCCTTAGATCCCTTTGATGGCATACTTTTCTAACCCTCTGGAATCCCTTCAAAGATATGAATAAGTTCGTTGCTATAATAGAGTAATCACATACATTTAATTTCTTTTATATGCAAAAATGATGCATTATCTCTTCTTCACTACATGAAGTACACTTTTTTATGGCCGGATCTGCAAACCTAGAAGTAAGTGTCCAAGTAGCAAGAGACACGTTACACCAATTATAGTTTGTTTGACTTATTCATTTTGTCGTAAAAGGAATTTTGTCCAGAAACATGCTGATGGGAGGCAATTTGTCGTATTTTTGCGTTTATCGACCTTATTGCTCACTATGCGACAACACGGCACTCTGCCAACTCACTTAACACTAAAGTTCGGCAACGAATTCACCACGAATTAATCATCCTGGTATGACTTTTGAGAAAAACTTACCTGCTAGCATCATTTCCGATTTCCTACTCATTGTCTCCATCAACATCTCAGCTCCATGATAGCAAACCTTCCATTAACAACTCCTTCTATTCCTTGGAAATCATGATTTCGCAAATATGAATATTCGATAAACATTCATCAATGTCGTCAGTACCTTTTCTACCTAAGTATGCATTTCTTGTTGGCTTTGCACATGGCGATGGATCTTCAAGTTTGACTTGAATCAGCCTCTCTGGTCTATACGGCTGCATAATACACCAGATGCAATATGTAACATTATCTACCCATCGTTGAACAGTTACCATTTGACCTCCTTAAAAGAAATGATAGATCTACACAAAAGCTAGGTCTGTTATTGTATCGTATCTACCTACTACTAACGGTAAAGCTTACGAACTGACTACCTAACACACTTGGTAAACGTCACTTGCAAGATGCCTGCTATAAAGGGTTTGCCCCCTATAAACACCTTCGATAAAAGAAGCTGCAGGGGCTCGCCCGTGTTGCACTGGCTCTTACTTCCGCCAGTGATGAAGAGACGTACTAACGCTTTCCTTGGAAATTGACAAAAGTAATAAAAACCAGTGGAGTGGCTCCTCGTCTTAACCTTTTATCAAAGCTATGAGGTCCAGAATCTAGATCAGTTGAATAACAACAACTCTTACATCAGTATCCCTATGATACCTTTATGACGTAAGCAAAGTATGTAATCATTCCTATGAAACTGGAAGAAATGTAAGCCATAATATAAACAAAGCCATTCGCAGTCCAGGCAAAGTTGTAATGCTGTTATCATTTATTAAGAAAAGAACACTATGTTATCATAGTCTTTGTCTGGGTAATATAATCAAGGTCTGTATCATAGTATAAATAGCTCAAGTCAGCTATTTGTCACTTATCGAATCCTCTCACGGCTACGTTAGATTCCGCACAGCCTTGCTTGACATTGTAATATGGTCGTCATGGTAACAATTGGACGAATTTATAACCCAGGAACGCATGGAAATACACGAATTTATCCATCAATCATAAGCTTGCCTTTCACCAGCTATACAAGTGGAAACTATGAAATGAGCACTAATTTTGCGCTTATGTTACGGGCCTTACAAATGCTAGTCATTAGTAGATGATAGTTAAAACAGATCATAAGGCTAGGCCAAGGTAAATACCATTTTACACATTCTTAGAACAGCCATGAATATTTTTCTTGTCTATGATATAACCCATGAACACTCGCTTTTACCATAGAAGTAGCAGCCAAGATTGATCACTCTTTAAAAAGAAGGAGAGCTAGAAATGAGAGAGAACGATCACTGAAAGTTTGAAATCTCAAGATTTAAGAGCTAGGATTGTAGTAATAGAAGGCTCAGAACCTAATTGTTTTTTAATGTAGAAAAGTCGTCAAGGGTCGTTCCCCTTGAACGATGGATCTCTGTAAAAATTTTATTTTATATATACCGAGCATCTTGCTTCAGTGAAGAAGCTGATATAAAGAACCGACCGCCTTGGGGCTTGAAATAAGGCCTAAGCTACTTTAATCCAAACAACTTTCGCTTCTGAGAGAAGCTCCTACGCCTTTCCAAAATCACGGAGGAACATTTAAGCCGAATTGACCTCGACTCTGTTAAGAAACAACTCATTCTATTTACAGGTAAACATAAGCGGATATTGTATCTTTTAATTCTACTGTAATAGTCATGAACCTAATCACAGGGACGGGGGAACAGGGGCCATGCCCCCCAAAGATTTGCCAAATTTCTCTTTTTTCCGTGACCACTTTTTAGCTTTATCAAAATTGAAATTGATTGCGATAGACATTGTGTCACATTCACAGCAAAATGCTCATATTGAGGCACACAACAAATTTTGCTTCTGCATACAGTGGAACGTGAAAAAGTAAATTTGAACCCAGCGTTGAACCCCACCAATCTGCTTTACCTTCCCCCGCCCCTGAATCATTTCATTTTCGTCATTATGCTATACAGTTAAACTTATTAGCACCAACCAGGGTCTAATTAAGATTAGGCCAGGGGATTAGGCCCTTTTACTGTGCACACGTGCATGTGATTATGTTTTGATCTTTCTATAAAATATATAAGACGAGGCTCTGCTCTCCTTTAACGCCACTTCTGCACTATTCTATTTTGTGTCAACACCTATTGTGTGGCAGGCATTGTGTGGTATCCTATTGTGTAGCAGAAATTATTTGATCTGTACATAATCATGTTTTACCTCTGTTGCAGACCATGCGGCGTTCTGAACGATTCCACGGGCCTTGCTCTCAAGTGTTGAACCATAAAGAGGCCACGAGTTGTAATGATTGAGCAAGTCCTATGGTTAAGGCAGATATTCTGGTCTCTTTGTCGTCAACAGATCTAAAAACGAGGCGAGAACGTAGAATGGTCTAAAACAACCTCGAGTAAGGCTAACTCTGCTTTGATATGGTGAAGATACAGTGACAGTTTCTACTCTAAACATACTTTGGGTAGGTCAGAGTAATTTTTTCATACCGTAATTTGCCAAGTCACCATGCCCCTTTAATGTTCTACGACTATTATAAATCTGCAGAAAAGGAAGCAGAAAAGGAGAATGAAGGGACGATATTCACGATTTACAAAAAGTTCATAAAAAAGAATCTCTATGGACGACACAAAGAGAACAAATATAACAGGCTACGTTGTAGCAGATGTTTTGAAAATCAAACATGTTCCTTCTGTCTGTATTATTGTAAACATTGATAGCTACAGATAAAAGAGTTTACGGAATGGAGAGCAAGGCGGAGCATGCTGGCTAGGCACAGTGGAAATAGCGAGTGAAAACAATGGTGCTCAGTTTCTGAAGTGCTGCTCTTTTAGTTTCATAAAACACGAGAACAAGTGCACGCGTGTAGACATGCAACAATAAGTACAAAGGCATCCTATAAGGTTACAAAAGAAATAAACTATGAAAAAGGTAGAAACATTGTTCTCACTTCTCTGGCGGTGTCCAGAATCAGGACATCAACATTAGTCAAAACAGTTTTATGTTCATGATAACTGCCGTAGTTCACGGGAAATAGCCAGAAAAAATTCAGCAGAGGGAAAGAATCTCCGGGGGCAAGAATAACCCATGTAAAAATTAAAATGCGATGCTTTTTGCGGAAATCCTTATAACTAAGACTTTACAGATTCTTTTCGAAAACCTCGAAGATTGATGTACGCTAATCCCTTAATAAAAAATCATATCAAGAACTTTGCACACGATAGGGCAAGATTTCGGGCAGGAGTTTCCCCCTCAGGCTACGGGCTTGTAAGCCAAAAAAGTAAAAATTCCATAAACTCTTAAATAGTGGGTACGCCATCCTTTAGCATGTCTTTGGCAGTAAATACTGTCTTGCATTATATGTGATTTATAGTTTAATATGTGATTTGCAGTTAAATCAGGCTGAGAATCGCTCCTAGTATCAAAGATGGGCCTAGGGGCAATTGTAGAACAAAGCTAGTGATCAAATCATTATCGCTTTTTTGTAATTAGTTAGTTCTTGATATTACAATGCAACCTTTGCATAACGAAGTTGTGTCCTTTCTACCTTAACTATGTCCTGATTACGCCTACTACCCCAACAATGTCACAAGTGACATTCTTGCAACCAAAGTTATGTTGTGTTATATTATTTGAGGTTAATTATTATCATTTCTACTAGTGTCCAGGCTCCCTTTACCACATTCTATATCAATCAAACCCAAATTGCTTACATCAGATTCTTCATCCATTCACCACAATGCAATGTAAGGGGCCACACCTTCCTGCCTCGCCCACAAGTGTGTCCAATAGGCATTGGTTGTAGTCAGTGTGCCCGGTCCACAAGTTTAGCGGAAAGACGCCACCTCTCCCTATGACTCCAATGTTGACTCTTTAACTCTTGATTCCTATTTTCCACGTTGAAGGTGAGGGAAATTGTAATGCCTATCCAAAACATTCTGCACGACCCCACACCTCCCTACTTGGATGTCATGTGAAAGTGGCAAATTAAACGTGGCTTTTAGGGATCAACAGTTGTATTTATGATATAGCTATAATAATATCTCGAAGATATCTCGCCATTTGTCTCTGTCCGATCCATCACGAGGTTAGATTTTGCAGTGCCGGAATACTTTTTCCATTCAAGGGAAATGCAACCGACAGTTTCTCATCAAAACTGGTACAAGTGGTGTTTCATGAACCTAATCTAATTATGTAGAGATGAAATACCTTCTCCCACAAAATAACAGCCTACGTGCCTGCCTAGGTGTCTGAAACTTCAGAACACAGCAAGATTGTCACCCTAGTCACTTTTTACTGCAGTTACAGATTCGCTGCATCTTGAACTATCTAAACCAAACACTGATAACTAAGTATGTATGAAATTCTGACTTCATTTTGACCAAAAAGCTTTCAAAACCGCAATCCACCAAAAAGATGTAATTGTACGTGTCAATCGGTACAGAGGGTGCAAAATCCAACTGTGTAGTGACGTCAATACATAGTATATATACAAGGCACGTAAACTTTCTCCTCAAGGGTGCTGTCTCCAGCCAAAATCACCATTTATCCTGGTGTAAATACAGGCGTATTTGCAAAGCCACCATTTCATCTTCTCTTTGAGGTCAAAATAACAGATACTTCGACCATAATCATCAACTTTGATGATCTAGAGCATTATTAGCCAACGACGAGCAATGGGGTGGTACAGATTACGTCCCGAGTCGCGATCTCACGTAATTGGCTACCACCAACTGTGCTGCGTAAAACTATAGTTTCCACCATTTTAATTTCAATCAAGGATTTCACTCTTAAAAAGGATTTGCTCGGTATTGCTAATTCTGCATTCGAATCTCCCGTTGCCTTCATCCGTCCTTCACAAATATAATACAAAGAGCGTGTGCGTAGAATTTGAATATGTCTAACAGGAAAAAACAAAGCATTAGTTAAATAACAAACTTAACTGTGTAGTATTCCATACAATACCCGTTAAATTCTTCTAATACCCTATTCAGATGGGAGCCTTTTGTTGGTTTATTGTAAGGGGCAAAGCAGATGCATTTTGCCACAAGAAGACATGAAAACCATGTTTCTTTCCACCGAGGATGTGCTGAGTTGTTTCACTCCGTAAGCCAGACATAAAGATTTATCGTCTTTATACCAAAGTTAAAAACGGTTTTGATAACCGTTGTAAGTACTAAAACTGCCGATAAATTTATATTAGCCGTTTCAGAACCGTTAAAAGCGTTCTAGATTAAACAGGTTGTGGAGGTGGTTTCGAAAGGGTTTTAACTTTCCTCTGACGTCATCTAACAAATTTTTCAGATATCTTGTTAATTTTTACACTTTTTATAACACTTTCTTGAGCATATTCCTCATCTGGGAATATTTGGTATGATGAAGAAGAAAAGTATAAAAAGTACTAATGGGGTACAAAAAGCAAAAAAGCATTGATCGAACTGTAATTTTTAATCGATATTTTGTTTTTTCTTCACACAGAACACATTGTTTTAAATGACCTCACCCTAGTTTACTTCAAAACATCCAGATTCGTTTTCGCTGCAAAGACTTTTGCTTTAAATGTGAGGTTGATTGTCACGATTTAATTTTTCAGTCTTACACTGGCCTCGGAGTCTTGCTCGGTCTTACACTGGCCTTTAAAACGCTCGGTCCCTGTCTGTTTTCACAATGCAATGTATTATTACAGAACTTCCTCCCTTCGATGCTATTTGTCCTACAAAATTTGTTTAACCGAATTCTGTTTCGCATTCCTGGAGTTTCTCAATCAGCGCCCTCTTACAAACAGTGATATTTATCCTGATTCATCCTGAATATACTTAAAATTTGGCACATACTTGCCCTAAGAAAACAAGACCTTCCAACGTTATGATTTCAAATCGTCTTCTCTCGAGAACAATTTGAAACTTCTACTAAGCTTTGGACATACTGATGGGCAGGGTAGCAATCCCTTCATGATCCGATCATATATCAAAAAGAGATTGGCCTCCAAAATTGCGGCGAGTCTGATGCTACGGTCCATCGGAAGAGGATTTGAAATTTATGTGACGGCATAATGTTATCGTCCCGGTCGCCAGTGCTCAGCTGGTAGTGCAACCGGCAAGTTAGCGTCAGCCATGCGTTCGTATCCCTCTTGTGGCACTGTAATTTATCCTTTTAAACTCGTCATATTTGCTATATAAGATCTGTACATATTTTGGGCTCACCTACTCCGATAAAATCGGAAAACTAGGAAAGCGAGATAAAATAATTAGGTAAAAGGGGCAGAGCAGCACGAGGACTAAAAATTTAAAAATCGTGAAGTAAAGTTAAAGTGCTATTACGCGCTCTATGATCCCTTAGTAAGTCAAAAATAGAATACAACTCCCTACGTGTAATGTTTTATGTTACCAAATTCCAAGACATGCTACAGGTGGCTATTGTTTACCTACGAATTTCGTACACGAATCAAATCTAGCACCACTTGCTTATATTTCACATCCCCAACTACAAGCTATAATAACATCAAATTACTTCAGTTCGCTTAAATTGTGGTCGTTTTCTAATTCCTAACAACGGCTTCATAACTCTGCTGCACCCCTTGAATGACGTCCATAGCTCTTGTTTTCAAGGCCAGCTACAAGGAAAAAAAAGAACTTCAAAGGTTCAACGATTTGAAAATTAACGCTAAGTGAGCTATCGGCCAAATTCAACTGCTTTAAGGTCATATATATATAAAAACGATGAAAGAGGCTATACTGTTCGCTTACTGCAACAATCACCACCAACCATATGGCAAGATAGGAGGCAACGAGAGGCTTTGATATTTCTTTCTGCGAGATCTTAGGGCAGTCGAGACAAGTTAACTTTATTCGCTTGAGTAAAAATTGATAACATTCCTATCAAAGGAACATTCAAGGCCTGGATACATAGCTTATTAACTGTCAATGTCAAATGGCATAATACGGCACCTAAACCACATAAAAATAATTCAAACTGTGGAGTACAATCCTTGGAATGGGTCAACGAAGAAAATTACATACACGCAATAATTCGTTCTTTTGTGACCGCCCTGCTTTCAGGTCACTCTTCCCCTTTTTCTCTTCCGTCTCTTATTTGTAGTGCGTTCGTTTACGAGCACCTTTACCCTACAACATTTGACGAACGAACGATCTATTCGTTGATGCATTCTAAGCAGTTCTGCTGGGGCAACAGAATGTGAGCCACATCAGCACTCCCTATCCTCCTTACATTTCTTAAGTTCCCCTATATTCTTCTGGCAACCAATGCCTCTCATAAGGGCATCAGCAACTGCAGTTATGGGTCTCCCTTTCTGGTAGCTCTTGAGGAAATCAGCAATTGAGGAATATTCCGAGTGCTACACAGAGTCAAAACAGCACTTTCCTTCGGTAAAGCGTAATGCGTTCTCAGTCCTAACAAAATCTGGGTATAGATACTTTGATATACGATACTTGATATTTGATATATGATACTTTGATGAGATTTCGGCGTTACTCTCTTCTTGTGTTGAATTTTTTATCAGTGGAACAGTCTTAACTAATGTCATTGTTATCTCGACCACTGTACGATTCTCATGAAACTCACCGCATTAATTACTTAAAACTATTGTGCCTTTCGGCAACAACAAGAAGCAAAGGGCTAAGGTGCACTGCAGGGCAAAGGGGGTGGGGTGGGGTTGAGTTGGTTTGGCCGTGCAAAGAAAAAACATGGATCATGTTGGAAATCGTCCAGATATCATGTTATCGCAAGGACACTAACGATCTTTCTCCCGACCAACCAATCGACCTACCAACTGACCTACCTACCGTCACACCACGTCACCCACTACGCAACCCTACTAGCCACGCAAAAAACATGAAAGCCGAAGTAAAACATGCTAGCACACAGTACTCCCTTTAATGAAAATCTTCCGTAAATTCTTGCCACAAAAAAACCCATCTCACGCTCCACCAGTACGTAACTTCACAAGGACGTAAAACTGCTTCCAAAAAGTAACGAAGACTTGAGATTTGCTTAATGGTAAAGAGCAAATACCTGAATATTAGAGCTGTTAGGCACCATCTTGAGTTCTGCCAAAACCCAAATTCCGTTAGTGAAGCGAAGAGACTGGTACAACATTTCCTAAAGAAATTGAACGAAACAACGTGTAAAATGAAAGGAATGTGTCACGGTAATCGGTGGCTAATTACGCGAAAGAATCCCAGAAAAAAGCACTTAAATGGTATTCTTTGTATAAAACAAGACATTGTATTCCCCTTTAATGCATGACGACATTGAGTAAAAGACTCCTCACACTACCCTATTGAAAGAACAAAGCACCGTAATTTCTCTTGATGGTCAACAACATCTGATTCAAACATTATCTGATTCCTTTCATCCTGAGAGGGTACAAAATTCCACTGTCAAGCTTTCACGTACCAGAACACAAATCCACATTCGTGGTAACTACAACAACGGCGAGTATACTCATAATGAAATGAGTAGGGATAACAGTTGCTCAATTTGAAGCCTGTGTTGAGCAGTGGCATCGTTATTGCAACTACCCCAAATAAATAGCGTCCCTCCTGTTTTCTGAATATGTTTCCTTTTCTGTGCAACAGTTCCGTTTCGTAAAATCCTTTTCAAGGACATCTACTGGTCCAGCAAAACTTTTAAAGGTAGTAGAAATTGTCTACCACTTGTCATTCTTGGAAAAGGGAGCAATGCTCACTTTGGGTCATAACCGTGTACCTCGGTGCGGTAAAATACACGCAAAAACCTTCTCGTATTATTCCCAAAATACCTGTAATCCTACTTCAACTGTGTAAAGGGCCTGTGATAACCAGGGCGTGTGCCATCTACACCATTGCTTATGCGGAGAGAAAGCGATGACGTCATAAATCCAAAGTTCAGGGAATAGTACGATTTGACTACAGATATCTGAAGGCAGTCCTGGAATAGGCTATTTCCCAAAATACCAGACCTGTTGTGTATAAAGTGTTTAAACTACAGGTGTTTGAATTTCAAAAATCTCTGCTCAAAAGTTTGGATCCAGCATTAAATATTAGGGTTTTGTTCGAGTCATTTAAAACTTTTGAAACCTGATATCTCCGTGTTGGGAGAGAGCATCACTCTCAATTTAACCATTGATATTCTCACAATAGGGCAACACGAAACTTTTTTCCATGTAATTCAAACATTTTGGAAAATCGTGCCGCCACGCTTTCCCTCTGCATTGCTCGTGAAGTACTGAGAACTACGGTGGCGCTTAGTTCGGGGAGGTGCAAGAGAATGAGGTAAGACAAGTAAAACAATGAAGCGCTATAACATTGTCCTCAGCAATTGATGATCCTTAACTTACTTAAATGAAAAACACAAACGTAAAATATGACATCGTGAGTCTACGGGAGGGGGTGGTATGGAGAGTTATAAATTTATAGAATCTATAGTATTAGGTATTGGTAACAAATAAAGAGCTCTGACAATGCGGAGGGCAAGTGGTGACGTCAGAAATATAAAAATTTGGAAATAGTGCAGTTTGTCTCCAGATATCTAAAGGCAACCCTGGAATAGGCTATTTCGCAAAATGCCAGACATGTAGTGTACAAAATATTTAAACTAGAGACTTTTGGAACCAACATAAAATAATAAGGTTTGCGAGAGAGATTTAAAACTTTGAAGGCTAATATCTCGGTGTTGGGAAAGAACAACACTCTCAATTGAGGTCACTGACGTTCTCACTAATAGGGCAACAACATGAAAATTGGGTATTTTTCCACAGTTAAAACATTTCAAAATCGTGACGTCACACTTTCCCTCCGCATTAGGACTTTTAAAGGCATTTACGGCATTGTATTTTCGTTTACCTGACCGTCTACATTTCTCCTGGCGATCGTAAAAATGTTACTGTTATTCAACTTTTGTTGTGCTGCATCTAAGAACAGAAAATCAATTACATCACTATTAACAGAGTTTACTAACATTTAACGACGCGTATGTTTATGAGTAAGCTCCTAAATAAATCGATACCCACAGCTTCCTATTTAAAGGACGATCACCATCGACTATGGCTTCATCTAGCAAATAATCTGCCAACTAATCATCCTTGTCCAATGGTTACGATGTAACGATCTACGTCTCCTCGCAAGACTTTGTTTAGAAGCAACAACATGGGGGTGTCAATACGTATCAAGAGGAGAACTTCTTTATGGTGACATAACTCTGAAATTCTAACATTCAATTGTTGTGATAACACGTCACAGTAAATCAGAACAGGTTACTTTTTAATATCGAAAAGGCCTCATCCTACGAGATGCTAGTATCTTTATCATGCATATTGATTTATATACGCTAAATCAGGCGTCGAGAAGTAAAACCTCTATCACACGCTCAGAAAAAAATATAAGAAAAGGATACCTCAAGTAACAAACCTTACCCGGAGTTAAATTTACATTAGTTATTTGATGTGACACTTCGTTTGATGCCGGAATGTCTTTCCAAGTAGCGAGGAATACTTTCCGATCTACAAAATATGAAACGGAAACCTAGAAGTTAAAGCGTCAATCTTTTCTTACAAACAAGCCACAAATATCGAAGCTTCTAACTAAACTCACACTATTCCATTCCATTCTCTAAATAAAACAAATCCCTCCGCTCTGCTGATTGATCATTATCCTTCTTATCCCGTCTCCCATCCTTCGATTCCTCTTCGTTTTACTCTGCCTTTTCCCGGGTGTTGTCCCTTACAAGTAAATTGAAGGGCGTGCGATGTGAGATAAAGGAGCTGACGTTTATGAAGCCCACTATCGTTACAAAATCCGTTAAACGAATATTTGAAATGCTTTATACGGGTATTTGGTGACGCCCATCAACACCACAAAATGTCATTCGTGGCTAACAAGGAGGTTCAATTGTGCCACCTCAGAATACGGTAAAACATTTTCAACTTCCGTTTCTTCAAGGGAGGATTCTCACTTGGAGTGATGCAGTGCGAAATGAGCCCCCATCCCCTCTAACTCAATTGTTGTTAACTTGGTACGGTCTAGAGTATATATCGTTAAAATTTTCCCACAGCTATCTTTTCTTCCAATTTCCCCTCAATTAAGGTTCCACAGCCCTCGTCATCCAGTGTATTTATCTCTTGACGTACTGGAACCATTTTAAATCTGGCTGTTTCCCCCAGTCTCCGACTCACCATGTAACTCTACCTCTCCCCCTCTCCGACAGCCGACAGCTTTGAAAATCCGTCTCCTGATGGCTGACAACACAAAACAATCATCACTACCATGCTAATTCGCACCAGTCGACGCATCCTGCCTTCGTGAAGCTACTATCATAAATCACTTCAAAGCAAGCGAGTCGGACCAAGTTTGCCGTCTCAACTCCACAACCACACCTTACTTTTTGATTCATACTAACTCACAGATCGCTGGCCATGGCGACTTTCCCCCCACTTTTCCCAGGCAACTGTGGCCCTAAAACTGTAAGCCCTAAATATGAGACACATATTTACCGAATGTAGAATGATGCAGATCACGAGGGGGCACCGGAACGATGCAAATAAGGAGTCTAGTCAAGTGGAATATTATTGGTTGGCGCGGATCCAGCATTACATATAGAATACGTCCGAAGCAGACCATCAGAATGGAAACAATACCAGGTCAAGGTGTGTTGCTAATGGACGAGATCATCATTCTATTTATGACTGAGTATCTACATACAAACATTACACGCCCACCCTGAATGTAAACTTTCACACATCTAATACATTTAAAAATCACTTACAAACTAAGCACTTGTGACGAACATACATGTTACGCAAAAGAACACCGTAGTACAGATTCAAAAGCTTACCCATTTGACCATCTTCGGAAAAGAGGCTGTGGCATGGAACTAATGTGCTGAAGTAGAAAATATCAATGTTGTTCTTTACAGCGACTTGTAGATTAGTAAGTGGGTCCATTCTCTGCACAGGTCCGTCTATAAAAATAATGGATTATCGTTAAAAACGACTGCAGTTACTAAAATGTGAGAGATAATGGTGGCGTGTATGAATTATATACACAGAAACCGTTTCAAGAAATCAGCAAACCTCGTATTGACAAATAACCCAGGGTGGTCCTGCCGTGGTTCTATATATCAGGATCCACTGCGATAGCTGCTAGTTAGTTATATCCCAAGATGTCAACATCACATATCAAATCTTGGTAGTTAGATCTTTCCTTCAAAATGTTACGAAAGAATGCTTAAAATACTTATCATTGAACAGGGTACGGACGGATTTAATTCCATTCATAACAAAATACTTTATGCCATTCTATTGTAATGGTCACCATTATTTATAGGTCATTTTTAACAAGAGGTCAATAGTATATAGAGCTCACTTTCATACAGACTAAAAATTACATGACACTAAATTTCTCCTCGGGATCCATAATAAGTGAAATTTATGTCACTCTAGTTTACAATTCGGTTAGTCGTAACTTTCATATGCAAATTCACGTGATACCTGAAAATAACAGTGGGGGGACGAAGTGCAAGAAATACAAGAAATGGATATAGCACAGAAAATTGGGAAGGAAATGGGAAAAAAGAGCAGTGAACGAAAGATGGGATAAAAGACGAGAAAAACAAGTAGGACGGACAGTAGTACTAAACAGGGAAAACAAGAAAGGGGGCGTCATTAAAAGGTAAACTACAGCGTGTAAAGTGGATTAAGTCCAAAACATCGTAAAGTTAACTGCATAGAAGAATACATGATATCATAAACATACTAGTATTAAGTTGGAGGGACGTCTCTGCACTTTGGTTTGGCGGTAGTGGCGACTGGACCTGAAGTTGACTGGCCGGTGTTAGTCCGAAACTGTTTTTATTGAATTGAATCGCGAATCCACCCATCGGTTGCATAGCTCGATTTGTGACTGTCAGGTCCATGAACAAATTACCCTGGCGTCGTGAAAACGTTCCTGTTCGAAAGACAACGAGTGCATTGTATCACTACTATGTTAAATACAGGACAGCCATGAGAACAAAGGAAGACTTCGTTTGTAGCATGCCAAAGACCCTACTTTCATAAACGTGGAGTAAGAGTCAATACGGAACTTTCCAGTTAGCCTAAATCTCGCTTTCGAAGTGTTTGAAAGTGAGGCTGAACATGAAAAGTGGGAC
>JAAAKL020008264.1:0-16098 GCA_010016065.2 Carybdea cf. marsupialis auct. non (Linnaeus, 1758)
GATGTTTCAGGAATTGTATTACAACTAGATGAAGACGGTAGCTTTGAAATATTAATTTCACAAATCAAATAAATGTTTTTGTTCAGTCTCTTTACAAAAAGGACCTTCACTTCAAAAATCTTCTGAAATCGTGAGGTAGCTTAACTATGATTGAAGTTGAGAGAAGAATGAACATGTCAAGTCAAAACTCATGTACTTTATATATTGTTTTTTCCTTTAATACGCTTTGGTATTAGCTTGTCCTCAACGGCTACAGAAAACTAAAACAAATGTTATCTGGCTCTGGATGATACAAGGAATACATAGAGAGCGCAGCCCTAAGAGGATTAATCAGAGCCAACTTATGTCTAACTCTAAGCTGCCAATCAATGCAAAAAACGCTTTGGTAATACCTTTAAGTAGATAATTTGGTCAATTTTGAATCCAGGAAGCAGTAGAGAAGATATAGTAGACATAGTAGAGAAGATGACGTTTGAAAGAAAAGTGCTATGTTTTCCCTGACAGTATAACGCAAACAGGATAATCGTTGACATAAATTAACTTTGAGAGATAACGGTTTACAGCATACGTAGAGGTAGGTGCATGCAAAGAATTTCGGCAAATCCTCTGCTTTATCTTCAATGATGTTAAGAGAGAGTCAGCTCAATCAAACTAGGGCCTACCCTAAAAACAAAGCCAAATTCTAGAATCTAGAGATTTTAGTGAAAATGAGGGACTTTTTGGACAAATCTAAGACCTTCTCAAGGATGTCGAGGCTTAATAAAGTCTGTAGTATATTTTAAAAAGTTAAGAAGGCACTTTCATGGAAATTCGACTGAGTTAAACACCATTTTACTTTCAAGCGGTTTCAAGTTCTAAATTTTCTGATTGGTGCAGAATCTTACGAAATTAATAACGAAAAAGATCTTTAGTTCAAAATGTAGAGGGAGTAGGTCACAGATTATGAAACCCACAACCGGAACAATGCAGCACGATATATAGGAGAGCAGCGAATAGAAAAGAAAAGTCAGTTCCCCACTTTGGACGTTTTAGGGTCAGCATCTTGAAAGAAACGGAATTAATTCATATCTACTCGATGCATCAACAACTGTAATATTCTTGAATAATTCATAATGGGTAATGGTTTTCTTTTGCAAAATTTTGGCTGCACTTCAAAGCTGATTTAATATTTTTTTTTGACCGTTAGTATTATATTTCATACTTAGGGGAGGGCAGACATGGGGCAAGGTTCTTATTGCAGACTATCAAATTAAATTTGCTATTTTTCTAATACCCATGCTCTTTGTAGTAATAGGTGTCACTTATTTTCTTTTATTCCAAGACTATTGAGGTTTAGTGCCTCTGCAGTCCAGAGCTGCCGCCACTGCTATGGTTGATGGTAGCATCTATATCACTCTCGTATTGTTTCCTATTATCTATAGCAACAGAATGCAGCAGCAAACTGAAATAACTTCAAGTACATTGCTACCAGGAGCCATCAAAACTACAGAGACCAGTTTGCATAGTCATTCTTTCTTGCCGCCAACTATGATCGAAGCTCCGCTTAATTTCTGAAACATCATTTATACTGCATTGACACAATTATTAAGGAATGGAATAATAGAAAATATATCTATTAAAAACTTTTATTATATACAAAGATTTATTTCAGATATGTCAGTCAGAAACGAGTCACCATGGTTTCATACTTTACATTGTATGTTGCCCTATTCCTAGTAAAGTTATGACTTCACTTTTGCTATGATTATACTCCGCCTCTTCCATCGAGCCAGAAATTCCACGCCTCGCTTATACAATCAACCACATATGATTGGAAAGAGCTTTGGTGCCCCTTAACTGATAGTCATAATGGACGATTATCTCGGTCAGATTTCCTAATTACGACCAAACTGACAGCATGGGACACAGGCGTCATGCTGTTACGTACAATATTGATGTGAAACATTAATCAGTCAATATAGACAATTTCTATGAAATGGGTACCGTTGTGTCATTTCATTTTGTTTTCGATGCACGACATCATCGATATTCATTTTTAGAAGGAGAATTGTGCTCAGAATCAATATAGCAATATTAAGGGCTTATTTTTCTAATTTAATGCAGTGCTCGTTTTAATATTCGAATTTCATCGTTGTGGACTAGTAGCTGTGCCTTACAATGTTATTGAAACTCATGTGTTTTGTGCTACTAGTTTGATGTTTCAAACAAGTGATTAAATCAAAAATTTATCTATGAAACAGAGGTCTTGCTAGAAAATTCTTGAATATGTCCGAACTAACATGAGATTAAAGGCTGATCAAAACAGCTGCTTTTAAAATGAAACAGAGGAAGCACAAGCTACCTTGCGTCCACTGATGTTCCAGATTAAACACAGAAATTTGCTAATTTTTCTCTCTAGTGTTAGAAGACGGTACCCAGGAATTCGTAAACTATTGCAAGAAGACAGCGTTTTCAAAGTTGAAGAAAGAGATTCTCGAACCACACCAAATTTTCCTATTTTATTGCTTTGTAGCTTTTAAGATTTTCCAGAATGTTTCATCGAATTCGAATATTTTGTCTGGAAAACATACATGTGCAGTTTAAAGTAAGTATATGTTGGACTAAAAAACGTCATTGACAGGCAATTAAGCACAACAAAAGATTTGCAACGCTTGACGTAGGATATTGATCTGAAGTGGACGTTTTCATTTCTTTGTTACCTTAATGGGCCCATGACTTTCTATACAGGTGCTGAGAAAGTTTACTCTGTACGCCCTCTTGTTGGCATCCTACCAACGCATTTTTTGTCTCGAGGTTAAATTGTCTACACTCTCGCATAAAACAGTGTGACTTCTAATTACGTTTTGCATTATCAACAGAAAAGATGCTATTTGTTTCACATGGCGAAAAGTATTATTTTCTAAGGAACTCATTTAAATCTAATGGTATGTTTTCCTATAACTTATATGTACGTTTTGCTGTCCATGCAAGTTTCACTAATTGTACCAGTACTCAAAGTTACAAATCAAATTTAAATTTTAAATCCAATTTTAATCATTATGTTAGTCAGAGCCCATTTCCTTGTCACCATCAGGATTATCAAAGGTGGGACTCATTTATCAATTATATGTGACTTGAATATCAGAAGTTCCATACATTGTCACCATCAGGATTATCAAAGGTGGGACTCATTTATCAATTATACTTGACTTGAATATCAGAAATTCCATAAATTGTACAGAATGTAACTTTGAACGGTAAAAATCTATCAAGTATTTGCTTGCCGTATATGAACTAATTTCACTTTTTAAGTTGAAGGCTCTTAGAGGCCACGTAAAGAGTCAAAGGACGCAATTTCAGACTTTCTTGAATCGATTTCCACGTGGAGCTTCAGATGTTTTGATTTCTTATTCAGCAAGAGGCCACCTCATAACCTCATTTTACTGTTACAGTTTCGGTTTTGCACCTCCCATTCCAGTGTCAGGACAAACTATATTGCGACAGATATTTCGGGTTCTACTTTACCAGAAACCCTGTCAGCTGCCTATAGTTGTTGGCGTCAATTCAGAGGGTAGAAACGGGCAGAGTTAAAACAAGTCATCTTCTTATCATGCAGCCATCAGTCTCTTGCAGTGGTATGTCTCTCTACATGCAACTCGCCTTCTAAATTGAAACGCTGTATTATTTATGCTATGTTGGCCATGGAAAGAATGTGTTTTAGAACGGTGTTTTAAAATAAATAACGTCCGGTCTAGTGAGAAGTAAACCATGTTGCTGCTGTTTACAAAAGCCAATTTCTACTATCATGGTGAAAATGTTCGTTAAAAATTTACAGCGACAAGGGGGTTTCTCGAAAGTGTGCATAATTCAGTAAAATAGTCACTTTGAGATACGAAGAGTTAAATAGAGTGCAGTAAGTGATAGCATAGGCGTAGCGGACGTGGAAACAGGGGGCGTTGCCTCCTATTGGACACAAAAATCTATCAGTTGGGCTAAAGTGTGGATATAAATTCATAATTTGTTTGAGTAAAACGTGTATAGTAAAAGTAATATTCTCATTAGCTGCAGAAAGCGAGTCTTTTCTAGTTTGACTCAGTCAGTCGCTTATACATTTGTCTTTTAAGCTTGAAATGGAACTTTTCTTCCCCAGCCGATTTTACTGATAAATAGTTGGGACGGTATTAGTTAAGAACGCAGATATATTGCCACTTATGTTCACTTGGATAGAAAACTCCAGCCCCTCCCAAATTAGAAGCACTCTGACGCTCCTTTGCTAAGCAACATGCATGCATAAATAGACTTTCTATGAACTTGGATGTCAAGTTCTCATAAAACTTCTTACCGTGTCAAGTTGACGAAAAACCAACTTATGGGATATTCGAAATGGTTAAGAGTTGTAACCATTTACAGTCATCCCAATAGGAAAAGATCATATGATGCTTCTTATTTTCAGATGGAAGGTTTAACGTTCCAGTTTCGAAGAAAATACTTTTGCGTACCCTCACTCGACAACAGCTTGTACAATCTTTATATTTCGTATCTCTCTCAAAACATTTTGGATCCCAACACACTTTTGGTACGTACCTTGAAGATGCTATAGTAAACAATTAGTGTTTACCGTACATAGCACAGGGCTTGTTTCACTTAGACCTCTTCTTCTTCAAGAGGCTCATTGCTGTCTAAGTCAACAAAGAAAGGGATTTCCATGAAACACATTTTGTCTGATTACCGTCACAAGGATTGTTAACAGTCGGAGACATTTAGATATGTAAACAACAATTAAAAGATGAAACTCGCATTTTGTCCGAAAAAGGGATTTCTCATAAGTTCAAAAAAATTACTTTTTATTTACAGAATTTCAAAGTATAATTGAGATTTTAAGAAGATCTTTTTAAGAAAATCACTAACTGTTGCTGTCGATGTAGTTGCAGTGGTATATAACAATAAAATGACTGTTCCAGTTTTATAAAGAAAACTATGAAAACAAAACCAAAAAAGGATGCAACTACTATGCAAGCAAATTTGTTTCAAACCGCCCACACCCATCCCTCCACCGAACAGAATCAAGCAGAATAATGTTAAGTAATGTATATATTTATCTCCGGGTTTCTTCATACATATACATGTATATATTTTTGTAGGATTTTACTCAATGTCACTTATGTATATAATACATAAATAAATGTTTGGATAAATACATAGATAAATACATGGATAAATACATGAACAGATACATGGATAAACACATGAATAAACATATGGATAAAACATGGATAAATACATGGATAAATATATGAATATATACATGAATAAATTTATGGATAAAAACATGAATAAATACATGAATAAATATATGGATAAATGCATGAATATATACATGGATAAATACATGGATAAATACATGAATATATACATGAATAAATACATGAATAAGAACATGAATAAATATATGGATAAATACATGAATACATACATGGATAAATACATGGATAAATACATGAGTAGGTATTTTTTTAAATGTATGCAAAAATACATGGATAAATACATGGTTAAATACTTGAATACATGAATATATACATGGATAAATACATCCATAAATACATTCATAAATACATGGTTAAATATATGAATATATACATGAATAAATACATGAATAAATACAAGAACAAATACATGGATAAATACATGAATAAATACATGAATAAATACATGGATAAATATATGCATAAACACATGAATAAATACATGGATAAATACACGAATAAATAAATGAGTCCTATACATTTCTGAACATAAACACTGACTCTTTTATTTGAAGCCTTCCCCGTTTTAAAACGTAATTGTTTGCCTCCATGAGCAGCATATTGCCATTTACGTGGTATTGAAACGTGTTTAGGTCGCAAGATAATAGATCGTTGGATTTTTAATGTAGCACCGGTTTTTTAATAATTGATTTCAAGCCAAAGAGCTCAAATTGGTTATAAACGTTTTTGCTAACATGTGCATCTCTTGTGTTCTAACAGCTGCAGATTTGGCAAGGTACCAAAGGGTACCCTGGCACATTTCACAGTAAACTGCGCAAAAGGTATTTATCACATAGATTGGCATTTGTGTTTCATTACTACTTGTGTCAGCACCGATACTGGCTGTGTTACGACACCACTTAACAGTGCGTATTAAGCCACAATATATGAAACAGTTAACAGGACAGTAGACCGTTAGTCCAACAGGTGGCGTTGTAGTGTCTTGATCAGCATGACGTTGTAAGGTGATAAGTGATAAGCAAATTACCGCAGTTACTTTACGTATGATTCCTAGCAGCATTTATCAGACTTCATTTATTCCTATTCTTTTAAAATGCCTGCAAGAAATGGATGTTTGTTGTACAGTAACAGAGACTGTGTTGAAATAAAACCAATGTTTTTGACTTTACGATGACATACTGTCACCATAGCAAGGTTAATTTTGGCCATGCTACCGATTGTTCGTTAAACTGCTGCACATGTTGTGGGGAGAGCCTTTGTGAGAGGTCCGAGTTTCAACATTCCTCCCTAAATCAGAGACCTCTTTTAAAAGAACATCCTTAGCCCCGTTTTAGTGGTAGCTGGGGCAAGTGTACGTGCCACAGTTTTCAACGCCTTAACATTATTTCTGAGGTTTCTATTCCAAAGCCTTCTCCGCCTTCAAAGGAATCTGCATTGGCAAAGACACTCGCCCTCTGTCGTGAATTCTTCCAGTAAAACAAAGTAAATATGGAATAGTCTGATTTCTCATGCACGGGATTCATAGCCAGTCTGTAAACTTTGAGAAAAATTATGATCTTACCGTACCACAACGTATTGAGCCCTAAACCTTAAGAACAGAAGTAGGTGAATTATAGACTCAAAACGGACGCCTCTATTTCCCAATTGAATCATTTAGCAGTTAACTCTTTTCCATGTATGAAGTAAATTTTTAACACTCCATTCCCTATTATCGTGTCATGGACTGTTGTCATTATTGACTTCCAGACAACTTAGCAGGCACATAGGGACTGTCACAATTAAGTAACTCGGTACAATAGGCAACCTCAACTTTTCGCTGGATAACTACGAACAGCTAAATAACCTCCAACCCAGAGAAACACTAATCAAACAATATTATTAGCTTCGATTTAAAATGTACTGAAATCATAAATGTGTTTCTAATTTTATCCTATAACAATATGTAAAAAAATCTGACAAAATTTAAATTTTTCTAACAGCACCCAGAGCTGAGCCTAAAAATTAATTAGCTTGGTGCCAAAGCATATGTTACTGCAAGCTCGTTTTAAATTTTTACATTCAAGCTGTCAAAGAGACCTCCCTGATTATACTCTCTAGGATAGCCACTGTGTTTATAATTCAAGTAGATAGGCGAGTATCCACTATTGCAGGTACAAAACAATGTTCTGAAATGATACCAGAGAAATGAAAATCATGTCATCACATGCGCATTTGCATTCTCGTGTTCTCCCAACTGAGCCAATTAAACTCCATTTATAACAAACTCTCTTGCTGCAGTAGCCACGTCAGTCCGAAATCCTCCACTGGTAACTTAGACATCCAGCTCTACTCGATTTTTGGGACACATAAATCTGTTGCAAGCTGAATGAAAATTCACAGTGCACTAGCCTTAGTCTTAAAATTGACGCAATCGAGGACATAGGACATGATCCTGTCCCCATCGAAAGAGATACACTGGGTTTTTTTAATTCAAGGAGAATTTTGATGTAATGTTCTCCAAAATTGCTTTATAAGAAAAACTTCCAAACATTAGCAAATGCATTAAAGAATATTTGGTACTTCAGAAGTGGGACAAGATTGCCAGAAAAAAATTTGGAATAACTATTTGATGCTTGGAAATTAATATCTCTGCTATTTAGTCAATCAGTAGGTCTTGAGTCCCTCTTCTCACTTGATGTAGGCCCACCTTAAATTACACAGCCGTTTTAACCAGTTTCCAATTAGCCTTCTATCAACTGCTATTGTAGATATTTTACTGTAAACTTTATTGTGGGGTAGAGTTAATTATTCAGGTGAAGCACTTTGATGTTGTAAAACAGAAAACAAAATGTTAACTGTCTTCAGAAGAAAATGAGGAAGCACTCCGGACTACGAATTGCATTTGATAATCTCCTCTTTTGAATAATCACAAACTAAGCGGTTTGAATCACTTCTTCCGATATGGCTTCATCGTGTTTTTAACCTAATAAAAGCTGCTAATTAAAGACGCGGCTATAGATACAAGGGACAATACTTTTTATACTAATGCTAATCGACCAGGTCGATCTTATCAATGATAGATCTTCTTCAATCAGTAGTACATCAATCAATAAGAAATGACCGGCAGAGATAGCTTCATTGCTATTTCAATTATCTTTACTCTCATGTTTAATTTTTAAATGTTTTCTCTTAGTGAAGTGCTTTCTAGTAAATACAATAATACTTAATTAGACCACAATAATGTACTTTGTTTTAATGGACGTATCAAAGTTGTGTAAGTATTAAATTTTACTGTCGTTGTAAACCAAACGCGAATATATTGTTAAAACGAAGAGTTACAACTCGGTTCGTTTTCTTTGTTTTCCTATATGTTTATCTGGGTTGATAATTCAACTTGCTTTGAAATTTAAAATATGTCTTTAAGTACAAATTGTTTCAAGAATTTGTTTTGTATAATACGACAAATCAAGTTGAAATTCTCTTCACTGTTTCCAGGAGCTCGAAATGATCAGACACGATTTGTTGTCTCGACAGAGCTAAAGCGGAGACAAGTGGGTTTTAAAAACATGGTCTGCCTGACGATCAGTAGTGACAACTATAAAATCGTCCAACCCATTCAACGGCTTGCGTACTAGAGCATAAGGCCTAGTGAGATTTTTACACTAGGGAGAGGTCATTGACAGAAGAAAAAATTTGTTAAGCATGGTCAGTAGAAATGCTTAACTTTCAATTCTACGCTAAACACATTAGAGCGATATGAAGACTTTGTCTCTTTACCTTATTCAGTGTGTTTTGAAGTTTTTACTACGAGACCCCAGAACATAGCATTAATGGGTCATCCCTAGTATCACCTGTAAGGCCGCAGGTGTAGCCTTCTATTATCTTGGTTAAAAAGCAATTCAAACAAATCATCTGCGGCGACTTTTGTTCGCACTAATTGCACGTGTTTCATTCTTTTGCTCGCATATCACGCCTGTTGAGTCTGTGATAATCCAGGGTGCATTTTTGAGGACTAAGATTGCTTCTCATACTATTTTCCATTTCCTCTGTTTACTTTATCAAAGTCCCCAGGATTATATCTAAGTACGCGGTCTCTAGCTATAAATTAGTAACGAAAATATTAGTCATATGAAGAAACCAGATTTTCTGTGTCGATCAAATACCGAGTTTGATAAACAAATCTTCTAGTAACATTCGGCTTATTGCGGTATAAGCGACTCAATATGTTTTCGGCGTACGTGCGAAAGCAGTTGTTATGTTAGCATAAAAAACAAGCCATTTTTACCGCCAGCATTCATTATTAATTTAAGGGAACCAACCAGACTAATGAAATCAGATTTGGGACATGAATCCTTAGTCGAAACGGTCTAACTGAACACAAATTCCTTCCGCTGGATGACAAGATGTTTAATCGGTCTGCATAGCCCAATGAGTATCTCTTCCTTCGAAAATTAATTGTTATGGGCCCTGGAATGGTTAATAGGACATTGGAAGATCGCATTGTTTGATCTGCTAACTAGGTTTCGCTCCATTTTATATAGAGATTGCGGCCTATTAATAATGAACCTTTAACATGAAGAAATCATTTCTTTGTGATAGTCGTCCTATGTGGTCTTGCCACTTTCTAATATTAGACTGTCAACTATCGAGAGCGATTTCTTGTACTCAATGGGTACTTATAGGTAATTTCATTATCCCCGTTATCTATTCAGAAAGCTCAGGAATACTTGACACATGTTGATACAAAATACAACAGAGAGAACTGTGATTGGTAAAAAAGTGATCTTTATTTTTCTCACGTGAATTGTTTTGATTAAGCAGAAGAGAATAGTCAGCAACAAAGGGAGGGCAGGAAATATTAAAGTTGTTTTGGTTAAATAGATAAGAAATTTGAGTAACACAAAGGGTGACGATGATAACTTTTCAAGTGTTTTAAGATCGCTCGTTTTGCCTAGCAATCAGTACGATAGCGCCAGAGTATAGGGCTGGCCGTAACTAACATCAAAGTTAATTTTTAAAAGTTGATATCGTTTTGGTCACCGATGGCGGTGGGAAGTCACTTTTTTATAGGGATGATTAGAATATTTGTTTCGTAGGCATTGCGGTTCAATGACCGTTTATGTAATACTTATATTTTTCAGAAGATCGGATTTCAAACAATATTTAAGAAAAGATGCTGAAAAATAGAAAAGTATGTCGCCAATGGATTCGAAACGACGGAATAAGAGAGAGAGAGTGGTTCACGTGTTCTGACCCCTTTCCCTTAATCACATATTTATATATATAGTTATATATCATACGATGAAGATAAACAAGCTTGGTGTGACATTTCGAATAAATCCATTAAATGTCTACGGTACGTCTTCATGTCATCTTTTTCATTATAAGAAAAGTACAACACATGGAAAGGCATAGCGCATTCGCAAAATATACTCTGGATATTCTCTCTTTGAAAAACGCTGTGCAGATCTTTATAAGTTGCGTATTGATAGGGGTTACACTCATGAGGTAGTTAGGTATAGATGAAGCACGCAAAAAGGACAGGAGGTCTGATAAGAACCCAGACAATTAGAAAGGGAATTGGGTAACAGGAGCATTTTGACTTTGCCTTATCATCCTGCTCTCTGCGCCAGAGCACATTCAACCCTTCGGGAAAACCATAATATTCTGGCCTTGGAATAGAAGCACTAACACACTTTTACTTTTCCTCCCTAAGTATCTTTTCACAAAACTAAGGGATAGGTTAGAGCTAAACTGCTAGATGTCATCAAACAAGGTGGATGCGCTCCGTGTAAAAACAGAAATAACAGAGATGTCTGCAATGATATTCAACGTAGTGTTCCACTGATTAAGGAATCAGATTCACATCCCAGTGGGTGGGAGACCGGGATGGGGACGGGGACTCACTCCGGCTGGACAATAGGCTACGCTCGAAATCGTGCATGCCACGGAAAAAAGCTGACAGGTTTACTGACAGAGATAAGTGTAGGTCTCATCAGATTTTTTCGAGGACCATAAATTATAATACCAATCTTGTAGTGTATCTATTACAATGGAAAATATGTTGAATCTAAAATGTGGGTAGTACTAAAACGCCATTTAGTTTATGTTTTTGTAATAACAAATCGCCTTATTAGAGCTTTGTTAAAAAACCCAGCAGGAGATGAAAAATTAGTCCCGCAAAGTGGTTTGTTTGAACGTTTTTAGCGTATAGAACATAAGGGAATGGGAGACTGGGAGTTTGGCCTTATTGATAAGCGGAAAAGGAGAGTGATCTCCGTAAAAAAGCAACGTTTTGGCAATACAAACTTCAAATGTTTAAACCAAATGACCTTACCGAAAGTGAAGTGGCACTTGTGTGACCAGTGGTCCGGTAGCTGGTTGCCGCTATTGTGCGTTTTATCGCGTGGCTAATGGCGGGGAGCTGCTATTGTGATTATTTAGTGCCTCAGCTCCTTATCGAGGCTGTGATGGTTAGCGCTTACTAGTTTGATGGTCCACTGTTGACCACTTGTTTCTAACCTAACTTTTTTTTGGAATTTCTGAAGGCTATTCTTTCGTTTGACGTCAGCGGCTTGATTACAACCGGTCCTCTTCCTGGCATTTTAGATTAGGACATGGTATTTTAATATTCTTTGTAGCAGCAGTTGTTATAGGTAACTAGATATTTATTATTGAAGGCGCCCTCTTCGCCATTGAAAAAGTGAATTCAGAAGAAGGAAATATACTTTCCTAAAGCACAGCTTTTACGAGCCTAAGTGATTTTATTCTCGTACATACTTTTTAGCAATGGATTTAGGTCTGTTTTTTAAGTTGTATATGTACTATATATTAAATATTTTCTTCTTTCCAAAGAAAAACATCCAATTTACCTAACAATGCATTGTTAGGATCACTAGTTTCGGAGATCCGCATCCTCAAAGCCTTGCGTTTCCCTGTTTTCTCTCCATCGCTCTCTTTACATGTATTGGATTTACATAGGCCTACACATAAACTTTGAAACAGAGTAAAAAACGTTTGTAAAAGATACATTAAACAAATAAAAAGAACAAGTTCAGCTTTGGCTAACTTTCGGAAACTACCTCTTCTTCTACTGCTTGTTTACAATAGAACGGCAGATATAATATAGTAAACAGATAACGGTTCCGAGCTACGTACTTAAATGGAATTGCCTTAAATATTGTGATAACAAAGTCATTCAATCACGAGGCTTAAATTAACAACTACTTCTTCATTGTTCAGCCTACATTCCTTAAGGAGAATATCAACAATTCTATTCTTGTGCTGTTCAAATTTAAACTCTTGGCTCTCAGATAGATAGAAAAATATATTAGCCAACAGGCTCCTCTACGCACCTCTTACCTAAGATACACAAGCGTCTAGTCAATTGCAACTGGGCGGCTCTTCCTGTTGAAACACGGTTATCACACGGAGGCTATCTTCAAGGTTTTGGACCTTTACCTGAGATCGTTGGCTTTAAGTATTAAGCCGTATGAAAATGATAAAGCATGACTTATGCAGTTTCTTTGTAAAATTAGGAATAACTCTTTATTCTGGACTATAGATGTGGTCGGTCTTTAAATATATATCCCCCCAAAAATAATCTCGCTACTTTTTAAAATGGGTTGGATATTAGAGTTAATATGAACAATACAAACAACAGACCTTACTAGAATTAGCCGAGTTCGTTGTTAGTAATAATAATTTTCTTCATGACGGTAAGAAATACAAGCAGATTCATAGGGGCAGGCATTGGGACAAAATCTGGTCCATCGCACATCATATTATGTATCACATTCATATTGCGTTTGAAAAAGAAAAAACTCTGAACGTCTTTCCGAATAAACCTGCAGTTTAGTTTTGGTACCTCGACGATATCTTTTTCATGGGAGGCTAGGCTGCGTGATTTTGGCCCTTCTTTAAATTGCATACACCCTACAATAAAAGTTACCTGTTCTCATTCAACTACGTTTATTGCCTTTTTGGACGTAATGTTACCTCGTAATGAGTATCATTTTACAGCTGATTTATACACAAAGGCAACCGAAAGACATTTGCTTCTCTACTTCTCCTCTTGTCATACTCATCATACAAAAACAGCAATCCCTAATGACCAAATATTACGTGTCACGCGCATATGTTTGATAAAGATGTGTTACAAAGCGTTAACGATATCTCGAAAATTGATTTGTAAATGGTGGTTGTAACACAAACCTTGTTATAGAGAAGAGAGGATTTGAAGATATCAAGTTTAAAGGGGCACTAAGAAAAGTTAAAACGTCCCCACCGGGATTCGAACCATGGACCCATGCATTCGCGCATTGTGATGTGTCCATGGAAGGAGGCTTGTTCTTGAGCAAATCGATTATGCAACTAAACAAGATCGTAACTCACTGCTAAGCGTACAAACAGAACCTGAACTGTAATTCAAAATAAGGCTAATCAAAATCCTGGAGATACATTTGTTTTATTATATCATTCTTCGCATATTTCACTTCCACATATAATTCTTCATGATAATTGGAACATATTATCATGTGATAAAGAACATAAGCGTTTTGGCAACTAAGGTCTGTTTTTGAAGGGTAAATACACAGGCTCGTGCAAAACTAGCAAGCTACGGCGATGGTGGAAGTCATGGCTTTGCCCGATGAGGAAAGAAAAAAATTGAAATGCGTGTAATCACCTCTGCAAAGCTAACGCCTTTTTCGAATAAAACAGTCTACCGTTATTTCAAATACAGTGTCGGCCTTTCCACTGCGGTTCAAGTAGAGTTGTTTACCTCCTGCAATGTAAGATTTGTCTTATACTATAGTTCAGGAGTACGAGCACATCTTTTTGACGTAAAATTAATAACTCAGATAGCAATTACAAACTGCGACAGAAGGTCAGCAGGAGAATGATACATATTTCTTAGTGTAACCTGTCATGATACGGTTTTACAATACACTTGTTTCTTTTAAATGTATGGTTTCCTCTCCCTGTCATCACTAACTTTTGTCCTAATACGGTCTTCCAATTAAACACACTATTCTTGATCGCTCCTTGATTTTTCTTAGCCTATCAAATCCATTTATTGTAATTAAGTGATCCTTGATTGGTCTGTAAATTGTATAAATTAGAAATCTCTTGAAGCAAGAATGGATAACTGAGGAACTGGGAGAGAGATTACAGTTCCTCCAATAGATAAAAGTGAGGAATATATGTGTATTGATAAGGAGTTGCTCTACCTTGCGCTGATTGCGACGTTACAATATTTCTTAGTGTAGATTTTCTGAACATTTTGTAATCCCAGGGTCACAATTGTATACAAGACACATGATTATCGATTGGGGGAAAGCTGAAAATATCGTCAGGAGCTAATGCTTTGGCAACACAAACTGCAAGTCTATAGGCCAGCGGGGCCATATAAATATGAAGCTGCACTGTAAATATTTTAGCCCACAGGTATCTTTTACTGCGCATAATACTGTGATTGAATGACTCGATCATAACAATGTTTAAGACAATTTCATTTAAGTATGCGCTTCGAAACTGTAATTTGTTTACTCTACAAGATCTGAGGCTCTATTGTAAACTGCCTTTTATCCTTAGATTATGTAAAATGATACAACTATATTTCCTTATTTGTAATTCCTGACAGAAAGATTCCTGACACAATCTATTGATTACAATGAACTAGTTGCTTTAAGCTAATGAATAACACATCGGACTTCATGGAAGCTGGATAGGTGGCTCAAAACAAAAAAGGATTCCTCAAGACTTTGTATGATAAATGTGGTTGTAGGCAGCAAGTTGTATCTTTAACATCCCTATTCAGAACAAAACAAACTTGATCTTCATAAGTATGACAGGCATTCAGAGATCTCTTAATACCATCACGTTTTAACGAGTGCAATAATTACCTAAAAAGATATACAATACTTAAACAGTTGATGCTTCTTTCTTGGGATTGTGCAATTGAATAACTATTATCTCGTCTTGGTTGAACTATTTGATTCTTTGGCTCTGTTTTGTAACCTGACCCTACAAATTTCTTCCTTTTTCATGAAGACTTGAGAACATATTCATCTGCCAATTACAGATGTTTAACAAAAGACACAACCTCTGCTTAAAGGCATATAAAGTAACTTCACTTCACTCTTCACTATTTTCACCCTCCAAACTTTCTTCTCCCAATGGCTAGAATTGTAAATGGCTATGCCCAGTAGATTGTACACACTTAAAGTCATATTCCAATGGGATGAAGCTAACTTTTTTGTAGAACCAGTGATAATTATCACAGAGCTCATCTGATCTTAATGTGTTTGATGCTCCAATGGAGGTCCCCTCTATGAAGGCACTGACTTGAGCCCTTGTCAGAGGGGAAATGATTGGTCAAAAACCAAAAACCATCATCACCATCACCACCACCACCATCATCATCATAATGCACAAAAAAAATAGCTTTACAACATGATCAGTTTTTAAATCATTCGCACTTTTATGATTTTGGCACGAAAAGACTGTAAATGCTCAAAGCGAAGGAAGTGTGTTTACCCTTGACGTTCGACACAAAATGACACATTCTGAAAGTAGAGACTTTATAATAAAACTGCTTGATAGTAAGTGATCAGTTTGAAATATCCAAAATCACTTTAAAAAGAAAATCTAAGCAATACAGTTAACTTCATGTTTATACAGTTTGTTTATAAAAGTAATTAATTGTGTTGGCCACATTGAGGGCATAACTATTGAACAGTCATCAACGGTTTGATGGTCCCCTTCAAAGCAGTGAGGACAGGATAAATTTATCCCTTTCTATCATCCTTTTGGGAACATGCTCCACAAAAATATCATGGTTTCCTCCTTACCCTCTTCTCAATAGAAGTCCTAC
>JAAAKL020008265.1:0-16097 GCA_010016065.2 Carybdea cf. marsupialis auct. non (Linnaeus, 1758)
GTTCTTTTTAGTAATATCGTTCTTTGCACGGAACCAGACTGATGAGGGTGCAACGAAACGCGTGTCTCTGGAACACACATGATTCCGCTATTTAAGGTTATCTACAAATTCGGTAGTACCAACCAACTCTTCAAGTATTATCACTATGGAAAAGACTCCCGAATACCTCCCTCCCACACGATGAAAATGATCTTGATTGTTTGATTATAGGTGAGACTTTAAATGAACTGTATGAGGTTGAGATCAGCCTCAATCAATTTTAAAATTAATGACAACCCGGAAAGCATCTGGTATTAATGCTATCACTAGAAAAGTGGTAGAAGCTGGCGTAAAAAAAGTGGTTGAAATGCTTTATAAGATAAATAATTTGGCCAAAACAGTGGAAAACACCACAAGATTTATCGCGTATGATAATTTCACCAATACACAGAAAAGGAGATAAATTGGCCCGTGAGAATGTTTGAGCCATATCAATTATCTCTATACCAGGAAAATTCTCTTGCGAGTTCTCATGGAGAGAATGAAACACAAGATCAAAAGTAAGATTCGGGAAAGTCAACATGGATTTCGCCCAGGCAGAGATACAGTTGAAGCCCTTTTCATTATGAGGCAGATAATAGGAAAGGAAAAAGAAGGAGGAATCCCTCTACGCTTCAACGTCATTCACTTCAAGTCTGTATTTGGTACAGTTTAGAGAGACGCCCTGTGGAAAATGGTAAGTCATAGGAGTAGAAGCTAGAACTATCAATATAATTAAGTATGTGTATGATGAAACGAAATGTGCGGTTATCATCGATGGTAGCCTTACCGAAAGGTTCACAGTTACAGTAGGTGTGAGACAAGGCTGCATACTCTCACCAGTTCTTTTCAATATCTTCCTCGAGTTTGTTATGGATGAATTTACTAAACGAAAATATTTCCATCTCAAGAATGACATGTCAAGTGACATCAGATATGCGGACGACACCTCTGTGATCTCCTCGTTCTTTGATTAGCTGAAACTATCTCCTAGGGAGTTTAAAAACGAATGTGCAAAATTGGGATTGAAGATAAATTCAAGCAAATGCAGAGTCTTAACACCTGAATTAAGCGACAGTGTCACAATAGCTGGTGAAAATGTTAAAATGGTTGACAGCTTCACCCTCCTTGGATCATCTGTACCTGACACTCATAGGCGCCGACTACGTGGGGCTTGGGACTGGAGCCCCCCGAAAATGTTACGTGGTGGTTGAGCCCTCTCTGAAAATTCTTTTTGTTTTAGGCAAGCTGCTCTTATTGTTTCGAAATTGTTATACTATATTTAGTAGGCATTTCATCTTCGTCAATTGTCATGAGTCCTATCCTACTTTTCATACTTCAATGACAATTATCTGTCAAGTACGGAAATTGAAGTCTTCGTTTACACAAAACAATTATAAATTGCTGTCAAAATCAGGAAACTGCACCACAGTATTGACAGAAAATGATGTTTGAAACAAAACATATATTTTCAAATATAATTTATAAAAAAACGTGTAGAGATTTCACTGAGCTGCAAATTGAGCCTTTTGTTAGTGTACTATGGATAAATTTCTAATACTAAGAGATAAAACGAAGGAAGAATTTGCCGGTTTTAAGGAAATGTTTGAGCCCTCCCCCCCGGGAAATTTAAAACTCATCGCCTATGCTGACACGCCCAAAGATGTTACCAAAAGAATTGCACAAGAGCAATCAAACCCACACTCTACGAATCACTTGCCTTCCCTATTGCTATCTATGCATCAGAGACATGGACCTTGAAGACAGAAGACAAACAGGAGCTTTTGGTGTTTGAGAATGAATGTCTTAGAGCAATGCTTGGATAGACTCCCCAGGACAGATGCAGAATGAATTATGTCAGGGAACAGCTTGGTCTAACTAGTAATTTCCTAAATATTATCCAGAGAAGAAGGCTAAACTATTTCGGTAATGTCATTCAGAGAGGGGCAAGTAGGTATGTTTACCGTGCTTACAGGGAGCAGTTTGATGGTAAACGTCCACGAAGAAGGCCACAGCGATGGGTTGATTAAATTTACCAAGAGGTTACTAGTCCCGACGTTTGAAGATACTGCAGCTGACCGAAGCTATTGGAAGATGATTGTGGACGCAGAATGTGCAAAGATCTGACAGAGATTATGCATTTGACGTAACGTAATATAATAAATAGAGTCCAGATCCAAACCAGAAGCTACGTCTCAATACTTTGCTTAGCTTTTAAAGTCTCATCCAGTTAGGCTCACATCCGGTTACATCCAGACATATCTAGTAGCACCTAACATTATGCTATTGCTTGTTAAATCACAATGTAACCAAAAAAATGGAAGGATATATTTCCAATTTTCGTAATCGTATCGTAAAAGTACACCTTAAAAGCTATCTTTAGACTATGGAGCATCTGTTTAAGGTTCCTTGTAATAGTCTAGCGCTTGTTATAAAATAAATATTCAAAACGTTTGTTGGTGGTACAAAAGAATACAACTGCACGAAACAGCGGAAACATTTTAGTACTGAAAAGCTTTTTCCGTGTGACACTCCTTAAAGTAGAAAGTCGTCAGAATTGAAACTAAGAAGAAAATTAATAGAACTTAACCCAACTGTGTTTTGATAGTAGCCAAACAGAAAATTCAATAGCCAGATTGGTGGGGCAATAAGTGTCTGCGGATCTGAATGGTTAACCGAAAAGGCTTAGTAAAAGGCAAATTCTACTTGTCTACTAAGCAAAGGTTTTCTTTCTTTGACGCCGACGGATTCCAGAACGGCTAGTTTAAAAACAGATCTAGCTTTACCTATTATACGGAAGCGATCATCATTACATACTTTCGCAGAGCCTGGGTTTTCAAGGAAAGTGCTGTCCTATGACCGAATCACATTACGTAGCAATGCTTTTCGTTTTAGAAATCCGAGGTGGTTGTTTTCTTGTAGGAACTGATACTTGGTGAATACAGGACGGAACAAGCTGCTTGATTCTATCAACCAACCTCACAGCTGGGCGTCCGACATAGCCAGCGTCGCACTAGAAATATAGTAGAAACGATGCTACAATTTGTGGAAGGCATCCAATTCTTGTGATTAGTTAAGAAAGCTTTCTTACATGTATAAACTACGCATGGGGTAACAGCGCCGAAACTCTTCTCTGCGGCCTTTTTGATCTTCTTTTCCAAACGAAGAAAAAACGTTGCCAAGCCAGGACAGTTTTAAGTACACGTTACAGTTCTTTGGTTCATAAGGTTTTTCGCTGGAAACAGAGAAATGTTTTATTTGGTGGTTAAGTCGATAACATCTTCAGGATAGCCGTTAGACAGAAATAGCTGACTTTAGTTTGTCTTTTGAACAAATCCTGAGTGTGCGGTGATTCAAAGTTTTGATAAGATTCACCTTTCCTGTTTTGGGGGATGAAAGAGGTCCAATGTATTGACCAGAAGATGTAGGTTTGTGATACACACTGGTCACAAATTTAGTGCCATCCTTTTCCACCAAAACGTCAAGCAATGGCAAGGAGTTGTTTACCTACTTTTCAAAGGTGAGATGTATTGATTGGTCTAACTTGTTGAGGATTTCAAGAAATCCATCAATCTGACTCATTTACATATATGGCAAATGTTTCATCTATATAACGAAAATAAACTGCATGTTTTGGGGAAGATTGAAAAAGTTGAAGTTTATACAAACCAACAAAGATATTAGCCAACGCTGGACCCAAAGGACTACCCATACTTACCCCATTCTTTTGTCGGTCATCTCATTATTGAAGTTGAATTCAACAGTACGTGTCACAACCTCCATAAGTGCAATAAATACCTCCTCAGGGAACGATGGATGCATGAGCTCTTCCCGATATAATGCGTCGGTACATAGCTTAAATGTCTCGTCTGAACGAACATTTGTAAACAAGTTACTGGTGTCGAAAGAACACAGAAAAGTATCACGAGAATCAGAATATTGGTTTTGTATGAATTTAAGAAATGGGTCCTTAATACAACTTTCGAATAAAGGTACTAGTTGTAGAAGTTCTGAAAGCCACTTGGTCATTTCATGATGCAAAAAGCCAATTATAAAGTGTTGGTCAAAAGGCAATCCTTTCTTGTACGTTTTGGGGAGGTCATGCATCCGTGGACTCTCTGAGCCCAAAGGTCTAATCGTATCGTAAACGTCGTGCGGTAAATAACCCTTTTTGACTAAATCTAATAAACGCTTTTGATAAGCTGTTCATTTTTGGATGTATTTTCGTCCTTTTTGGAATTTGCTTGAATCTTGCAGTATGTTATCCACTTTGTGGATATAGGTATTAAGTAAATATTAAATAAATATCAATGGGAAAAACACGTAGACATGCAATTAGTTTTCACCGCTGATAGAACATAACAAAAGTTGTGACTTACGGTTTTCTTTTAAGACTCGTATTTGATTAAGTAGATACTTTACAGTTTATTGAGTGCCAATTGTGCAGTCTTGCCTTTATGGATTTAACAGAGTACATGTGGATGCCTGTTTGTTGGACGTGGAGCCTAATCTCTGCTACCTGGGTGACATGTTGTGTGCCCGAAAGGGATATAAGCTCGCCACTGCCCCCATGTGTTATGTATTATGGGCCAAATTCAAGAAGCTCCTACGGATCTTGCACTCGAAGTATGTTTCTGTGAAGACGCGTTACAAGGTATTCTCGTCCTGTTTGCGGTCTATATTCCTTAATGGCGTGGAACGCCTCCAGCTTACAATGCCTGCGCTGTTACGACTGGCAGATGTTAAGGTTAATAAGACCATTCTCCTTGCCAATTTTGAGAACACATCGCTGTCAAGAACGTGGCGGTTACGATGGTATGAGAGGTGACATTTTGCAAGGCTATAACCTGGCAAGAATGTTTAAGTTATGATTTACTGTAGAGCAATCTGATTTTCAATACCACTAAGCATTGGTTGAGTGGTTTGCAGGGCTTGAGGATTGTTAGAACTGCTTACCTCCGAAGATGGGGCACTGGTAGCAACATAATCTCAAATCTGGATCAAGTGAGTGGGGCTATTAAGGTGGACACCTAATACGTGTAAAGATAGTAATCACTACTATACAATTTCCTTTTTTTACAGGTCCGATTCATTCTTATTTTAGTTGTTTTTATTTCTTGACATCCATAATACAGAGCTTTGACATTTTGTAGTCCTTCATTAGCAATTATTTAAATAAATCTATCTGAACATCTTGCACAATTTATAGAAAGGAAAAGTGTTATTGAGCACGAACCCCTAAATTTTTCCATTCAAATATCACTCAAAGCTTTTTGAGGCTCACTGTTTCAAGCCCTGCATTCTTTTATTTACGACAGATGGGGGAATATCAAACTCTGAGTTTGCAAGGAGACTATCATCGTAACTGGGCCAATATTTTAGTTTCTATACTTAACGTGAAAGTGATATCTCTGTAGGAATGATTGTCTGTAATTTATAGGGGAGACTCTACAAGCATTGCCAGAGTTGTGCAACTAGCGTTGCTCATAAGATTGGCACCGCACCTAAAAACTTTATTGTAACGCATTTTTCCACTATTTGCATCAATTATTCCAGTATTTGAAAAAAATCTATCAGAAAGCGTAGACTGTAGTGGCCTATCCACCAGAAAGAAACAAGAAGCACAGAGAGGCAGGGCAACATGAAAAAGCTTTAGTACACATATTTTCACTGAATTCTAAAAGGCAAGAAAACAAAGAAAGTCAAAGGTATGGGGGTAAACTCCTGCTCATTAGTAACTCCTATGGAATACCTGATACAAGAGCCAATTGATTCCTCAGCAACCGCTAACATAGGAATCTTCGGAAAGGAGGATCCCCTTGTGCTTCCTAAAAGTCATCCTTGGAAGGCTCATGAATTCTTACTGTACTTACAGGAAGATGTCCTGCAGTTGGTCAAGCCTTGCAACTAACGTTTCTACACTGACGTATTATTTGTTGTCGCATTGGTTCCGAATTTTTTATCAGTTATTAATAAGGACGTCAATTATTTTAAACATACTTCCTGACAGTGTTATGGGATACTATGGAGAGTTACATTTTAGATTTAACCACTAATAGCAACCGTGATGTGCTGTTGCGAAAGTTCTTTATCCTTTTATTGGTTTGCCGTGTCATACAGGTTGTTATTACACATTTACAATGGCTATATCATCTGCTGAAATATTCATGTAGTTCTTTGATTACTGTCCGAAGTATTACAATTCTCATGACGAGATTTTGTATGAAAAACATCCTACAACATAAACCATGCAGCATACGTTGATGGATCCCTACAATGTATGCGTCTATAATTCCAAGTTTGAACCAATGTTGTTCTATGCAAAGGCATACGGGCAGACGGGTTTTAGTGTGCTTGTGTGTTTGTGCGTTTGTGTGAGTGTGTTGGGGGGGGGGGGCATAGGTTTTTTGAAAACGCGCCATTTATCATGGTCGAACTAGTGCCATATCTATAAATGACAAAATATTTGATTAATGACTGGGTGATTTAATGTTACACTCCATGTTTCAAAAACAGTGGTAGGTTCATCTCAGTTTCATGTCATGTGGTTTTGAAGTTTAGCTTGATTTTCCATTAGTCGGGTTCAATTGGTACACGAGCAACTGTAATGGAGTAATTGGTCTTTGCAAAAACCTATACCAAACATAACAATGTAAATATTACTAACAGCTTCGCAGTCTTCACTCAAGGAAAATACAGACTTTTTTGCCAGTTAATCGTCATTGGTTCCTATTTCAATTTGTCTCACCAGAGGAACAAAACTGGTGTCTCCTCGTGTAAACGCTTTCTAGAATCATTCTACTCAAACCCTTATACCTTCTTATCAGTTTCAACCCAAATGAAATCATGATTTTTTTCCTATTTTTAATTGCAATTGTAGAAAGAAAGGGCGTTTTAGGCAGGAAGAAAGTCAGTACTTCTCTTAACCACTTTTAGTCATATCTAAATCATACAATGTCATAATAAGACACCCTTCTTCACGATAAACTGGGAAATACCGTTCAGTTCAAAATCTACAACAGGAAAGATATTGTTGTAGTTTAAGTCTCACTGACACTGGAAAGATATGTTAATCAAGTAGTTTCCCGAAGACAACGAAGTCAATTTGCCCATTGCTTCCTGGAAGTACTCCAACCTTCAGACGTAGTTAATGTCTCTCTACGTTGATTGCATTGCTTGATATCATGAATATTTAGGGTGACATAACAGTTCAACATTACGGGCTTGTTCTGATACAGCGAGGCATAATAAATTTTGAATTCACTTGAATTTTGAAATCAGTGTGATTTTCAGCCAAATTTTTGTTGTAGCCTTATATTGATAACTTCAATACGGTCGTGATCCAAAGCAACACCACTTGGAAAGTCAAAAATATTAAATTAAATAATTTACAAACTAAATATCTTGTTAGTTTTCACAAGTGCTTTTCATCAAAAATCCGACTAGGTGCACAGATGAACATTCTGAGACCAGATATTTCCAAATACTTTCAAATGGCTTTTTAATTCTAATATGATATTTATGACAATGTTTGTAGCTAGAGGGGGAGCACATGAGTCTCTACTGTTATTGACAATCCGGGGTTATTGGCGATGTCTAGTGTGCCCTATGTGGAGTGAAGCCCAATGCGCACACATTCGTTGTGCCAAAACAAATAAAACACTTTCTGGATTCTTTTATTCTTGAGTTCTGAAAAATTAGTCACATCCAAACTTTATTAAAATTGGACGAGATTGTCTGTGTTACATTGACAAAGTCTTACAAGTTAACATATTCAAACTTTAGTCATCACGACACTATGTGTAATGTGCGAGTAACGGGCATTTATATCATGGTATCTCTCCATGAGATTATTTCACAGCGTACCTGCGTTATTTACGAGCTCTTTTCCTGGCTTTGAAAGTAACTAAATTTGTATTTTTCACTGAAAACGTATGAGGGAAGTTTGCAAAATCGCTCCTTTGCACTTGCTCTATTAAACTTAAATGGTGTTATTCATAGGTTTCCTTTGGAGTCAAATTCATGTTCTTCGTGTCTTTGCAACTCACAAAAAGTTCTTGATATAGTGCAATACATCAAGTTCGAAGGGATACTAGAGAAATGTGAAAACGTCGCCACCGGATGTAGAACTCGAGAACAACGCATTCACTGAGTGCTGCTCTACCAACTGAGCTATGGTGACCGGTGAAAACATATTTCACTTTTCTCTAGTCGCCACATCAGCTCCTGAGACTCCATCGGTGGACATCGCATCCAGCGCTACGCAGTTTTGGAGGCCAGCCTCTCCGTGCTATGTGACTTGACCATGGAAAGACTGCCATTCCTGCCCACAGACCCATTGAACACTACATATGCACTATAACACAGTGCAATGTATCAGTCGAGAAAGTTAGTAATAACTATTGCGAGTCATTGGAAATATCAAAGCAACTATTTGACTTCTCAAATAAAACGTTTCTGCTTGTTCCCTGGCAGAAGCTTCTTTACAGTAATTCATCTGAGGGAAGGCCATTGATAGCAATTTTACAGTAGGTGCAAAAAGTTGTTAGCATCGTTTTCAAGACGAATTTGACATGCTGATGGTTGTCCTGACTCGATGTGCGAATGGCTCTCTCTGTTAATCGTGTATTTCTTCTCATCATTTTAAGTGCACCAGCTTTGCTTGTGTTTAGAAAGAGGTTCCCAGATAATTAGTGTTTCTTTACAAACTAATACAATTGCAGTGTAAAAATATTGACATTGACAACGTTGGTAGAAATTATTCCTCAATGCTTTTAGCGATCTAGTGGCTACAGCAAAAGAGAAGTCCAGGATCCTTCGTATTTTCTGCTAACTTTTCAAGAGCGATAGCAGTCTAAGGCTATCTGAAACCATTCAATATTTGTTTGTATGTACCAGCAGCTAACTGTTAATGTTCAAGCTATAATATTTTTGTATATTTATATACAAAAAGTGTCTTCTCCAAATATTTAAGCGAAACTCATCAGTGATAGTCTCTCAACAGTCTTATATTCCATATTAAATTGTTACCTTACAGCGTTATGATAAGTACAAGTGTTAACGTTCTGCTGATGCCTTTTTATTTTCACGCAAATTCGATGCACTGGTAACCCCACTGACTCCAAGATCCCTTTGACATCCCACATTTGAAAACTTTGACTTTAGACCATTAAAAATTGCGAGGGAAACAAGTTAAGCAGAGATTGATATGGAAGGAGTTGACGATCGTTCTTACTGTCAAACAAATTATCAGGGGGTCAACCCCTCCTTCGCCCTGACAATTTCAGTTCCATACTTACTCAAGCAATTGTTTGAAACTTCACTCTCAACTGGATCAAGGAAGTATAGAATCAATTTATTTACTTTAAAGCTATCATACTTGAGGGTGCTAAAAGAGAGCCGAAACCGTTTAATGTTATCTGAGATTAAGTTTCTTATTATGGATGGCTCACATAAAGAATTTGATGGAGATGCTGTCAGTGAGTCAAGAAAATGGTAGATTTGTTAAAAAGAATGAGACAGAAATCTAATTATACTTACGTGATATTGATGTACGCTGTTCGTGAAAGAGGTGTATCAGAAAATAGATTTTGTCGTTAGGTTCTGGATTGGCGTGGCTCGTGTCTTACTTATGGCAAAACTTCAAAAATGGAAACGTTTATTAGCGTTCAAAGTAGAGATGGCATCAAACAAATATAGAAAGATCTTAGAAGATTTCAGGGTTTAAGGCAAATCATCAAAGAACAGTATGTACAAATATGCACCGTAATCAGAGTAAGGTCACAATCTCATTAACGTTGCCATCCTCACGAATGCCCAACTGTGGCCACCAGTGACCACCGGTACCCTATGTTGTGTTTAAAACTTGTCACCATGTCAGAAGCTACCATATTGTCATAGTCTCGTAGTGAACATGTAATAATCTTACTTATACCACAGTAAAAGCTCTCTTGAGTCATGAAGTTGAAATGATCTCACTAACCTCAAAATTTGTTTTCGACAGAGTTCCATAGACTGTTGCAAGACGTATATTACAGCTACCAGTGCCTACTGCTACCTATCAGTACCCACCTGTAACCATCAATATTAAACGGTATCAATCAGTATCTACCGTTATACACCAGTACTAAGCTTTTCTACCGTATTAGAATACTCAATAGTTTCAAAATCCTGTCTAACTACAAATACAAATCTGGACACCAGTCGATTCTGCCAAAAAAACTGGTAGATTGATTCAACTGATAAGAAATTAGACGCCCAAAAAGGAAACCATTTTCAACAACGTCTCGTCTACAACTGACTCCTTCAGGTCTATAGACGAAACGTTGTAGAAAACATAGTTTATTTTTTGTCCTAATATTCTTCATTGCTTGTCGGTGTATTAATCACCTTATCAGAAGTAATGGTTCAACGGGAAATAGGGTGATTACAGCAATCACTGTGAAGTGCGCAGAGTAAGAAAAGACACTGAAGAACACCTTTATCTTCCTCACTTTATACAACGTCCCATTATAAACTCTAGAGAAAAGCCACTATAGCGCTCATGGCAAATGAACTTACCAAATACAATATCGCTGCTATTTCTACCAAGCTGCTAGAGGGATCTTTGCCATGGAAAAGACGTGCAGGGTCTACCTTCTATTTAAGTGGATGTGTCTGAAGATATATGAAAGGCTGAGGTTAGTTTTGCGGTTAAGTTGATGTTGGTTGGCATGTTGGCTGCAAGGCATATAGTGTGAATGACAGCCCTCCTTGCTCAAGGACAAAATTTACAACTACCGTCAGCGCCTATCCTCCTACAATGAAGAACCCTGAAAAGATCAAAAGCAAGTCTTTTGGTGTCTTGAACAGTGTCATTAATCCTGCTCGCCTTCCACTCACATTTGTCATTCTTGTTGCGACAGAATTTCCTTGCAACAAACAACAACAACAACTTTTGTGCTCCTTTTTGAAAGGCGACGCAAAAGATCCAGAGCTTTGCAGACAGGAATAATATAGTAACTTCTAGAGCAGCTCAAAGGAAGTTCTTGGCACTGTCGACTCGGAATCATTGTGTCTTGTCCTCATTGATGACATGTTAAAAGTAATCATTGACAAGGAATTCTTGAGAGATGAGAGGAGAATTTCAACAGCATTCCGGAGTGACTTTTCCTGAGTACTTATATATGAAAAAAGGCATTGATGAATATAATAGCGAAACAAAAAAATGAAGTTGCTGGTAGTGGTGAGAATTTGGGATTAACTTCCAGGATTGTCGACTTAACTATTTGCACTATTTAGTGCAGTGGCTAAGTCGGCGTCGGAGATCCTGGGTACGATCCCCACCAGCCCCATATGCATTTCATGTTCATTGAGTCCTATACTATGTATCCCATGATTGCTAGTGTGTCTGCCTGAGTGCTTACATATATATATACGATCTTTTGGTTACGATCAGATCCGTCAGGTAATAAGTCAATCCCAGCCAACCACTTTTAAGGCAGAGTTCACTAATTAAAATACTATACCTAGGCCCCAGGCCCCAAATATTTACTATCAAACGCATACAATAGGCACGATCGAATTGTTATAATTCTTTTGTTTTACTTAATGACAACACGTGTATGTCACATTCTTTTATGCGTTTGTGTAATATTTAAGGTTGGTGTCGGTTTCCGCCACTGTATACTTGAAAAAGGTTTATCAACCGAAAGCTTGTAGCAAGCCTCAGGGCAATTTTAGTGTTTTTACATATATACGTATATATATATATATCATGTATTGTTTCTACAACTATACCATAGGCATAACACTAAGCCGAAAGGAGTAAAGATATAAAAACCTCTTGGCGTTAAAATGCCAACGGAAAAAGCATCAAATGGCATGGACCTCTGCAACTAGCGAATGGAGAAGAGACTACAACTTGCCGCAAAAGAGGACCAGAACATTTGGGAATGCTACGAAAAAGTTATTTCTTGTACCGAAATCAACAGCTTTATACCCGCCTACTAAAGCTTAACTCAAGGTTACGAATGTCGAAGCAGCAGTGGCATAACAGAAGGTTAAAGAAATTGAGCACACTTTTCTCTAAACGAAAACACATATACACCAGCCTGACACCTGAGCAGGACCTTACGTTCTTTGAGATGCTTTTCTTTTACTGAAATATCACATTAACGCGGCCTAGACGAGCCAGAAAACTATATACCGATCGAGGTTAAATTGGCCCAAGAGGTGGCAACAAAATGAGGGAGATCAAATTCACAGAAGCCGAGGAGGACAATTACGTAATAAATATAGGTATTGAAAGTATTGACTTGTTAACAGTATCAAATAGTTTCAAAAGTGATCGTCGTAGTCATGACGACGATGTATCGACGTAAATGGCACCCCCCTTTAACCATCACAGATCTCTTTCCTATCAAAAGGCCTTAAATTTTGTAGTTACACCTAAGAAAATAGACAAATTATACGTACAAGGCGAACTGGAGGCTTTAGGCGACGCGCAAGACTAGGATGGCATTTTCGGAATAGTAATGAAGTATGCCAACAATCGCAATTTAGTATTAAGTCCGAACGGAGCCCACAACGCAATGACGTCGCTATTGAAGAATTTCATCAACGATGGAAGAGGAATTAATGGACATTAAGGCTGTTAGTTTTAATAACGGCAATTTAAGCGAAAAGGATTTTGCTGCACTTGAGGAACTTTGATATGATAAAGACCTTTATATTAAAGAGGCCGGTAAGGGCTGCGACGCAGCAGTATGGAGGAAAGAAGACAGAGGTCAACAGTCATCTAAATGTCAGAACCATTTACATGACGCTAGATAAGGAGGCTGTACAGGAACCTGATCAATTGGTTTCAGTTACCATTCTGGCTTTCACAGATAGGAAAGGTAGAAACTATTTTTTAAAGGCGGAAAACCTCCGTCTAGGGAAGTTTAATTTACTATCGAAATACACAAGGGAACTGATGATGTTCCAGGAAGTTCCGTTATCTCAACTACTGGTTTCTACATGGAAAGCTTTTCTAAATTTCTGGTCGCACATCTTCAACCTTTGGCCAGAAATGTCACATTATTTATACAAGATACAAATGATTTCGTTAGAAAACCACAAGATTTAAGTAATCTACCAGACAACACCTTAATGGACCTAAAAGACGTAGTGTGACTTTACTCAAATATTCCACATAACGAAGAAGAAATAAGAAAGGCATTGGATATTAGGGTAGATCAGTCGGTTTCGATCACTATATCAGTGTCGTTGGCAGAGCTAGGCTTGGAAGAATGATGTATTTGAACACAATGGCGGAGTATTCTAACAAATAAGGGGAACTGAGGTGGGTAATAGATTGGATCCACCATAAGCCACATTATTCAAGGCGGACTTTGAGGAAAAAGCGGTCGCCGGTTTCAGGAATAATGAAATGGTTTGGTGACGCTACGGTGAAGACGTAGTCTTTATTTGGAAAGAGGGCGAAGGGCGTACATAGTTCTTCTTGACCATTCAAATTATCTACATTCAGTTATCCAACTTTATCCTTATCATCCACTTCTACAAACTTTTGCCATGTTGCAGTCACAAAGCTACGCTTTATTTACCCTTGTCACTGACCTATACATCGAGCCCACAAAAACTCGACAATCGCTTTATGCAGATGTTTTTCACCCATTCCATACCAAACGCGCAATTCCTTACAGCCAGGCCTTGCACCCGCGCCTAGTATGCTTTAACGAAGGAATCTTTGAAAAGCGCCTGCAAACAAACATGGCTCTTAAGGAGAAAATTAAACCGAGGAACAAACTACGTCTTCTAGCACCAAAAAGAGGAGCTAAGATTCAGACTGTAAGCGGGAAAGAAATCCAGTCAACCAAGATGTTATTATTTTAACTTACCATCCGTCTCTAACTCGTAAAATACACGAGATAGTCAGGTCAAACTATAATATTCTGCATAGTAATAAAGAGCATCGAAAAGTGTTTAGTCAGCTGCCGGTAGTAGCTCATGGTCATGCTTGAAAAGCAAACTAGTGAGAGCTAAAATGTACAGTTTCTAATCGCATGACCATCGCAAGGTATAAAATAGGGTCACGAACATGGGAGATGCGAGTAGGACTACTTCACTGTAACTCCAAATTTGTAGTCTTCCTGCTAGAACGTAGAACCCACGGGATGTTTGAAGCAGTAAAACTGCGTCCAGAACGTGGGTACAGAGTTACAAACCAGCATTTTGAAACTGTCTGAAAGTCCACGAATCAGCACAGGCCAAGCATGCGCACTTCAATTCTTCTAACCATAATAGTTCATGACCTAGCCAATGTACTTCAGTTAATTCAGCTGAAAACGACGGCAAGTTACTTTCAATTCGCTACCTCCTTCAGCTACACTGCAAGGAATCTGAGCAGCTAACTGGGATAGAAGCCTTTGGGGGTCCCAAACCCATACACAGATTGCTGAAGGTCAGATGAGACTTTTGTAAAGCATTAGCAGCTTTAAGAAAGGCATAAATTTGCAGCGTCTAAAAGAACCAGAAAAACCACTAGCTATTCATTCCAGATTATCAGCGATTCTTTTCAAAATGCTTTCCTTGCAACCTAGAAATTCCAACCAAGTTATTTCTTTGCTTCCTTAATATTCAAGTTGAAGTTGAAGTTATTTCATTTTTAAATCTATTTAAATCAAACTAATGATTATTTTATCTGTATACTTGACAAAGACTTTTTAATCGAAAGCTATAAAGCTGGCCTCGAGGAATTTTTAGGGATTCATATCATTTTAATGTTATCTGAAATCGGGTTTAAGTCTTTTATACAATATGTGTACCATATTACTCTTTGCTCAGGCTACTATTCAATGCCTTACCACAACCCCATTTGTGCTATGCTTGGAGAGCCTGACATCCAGCTTTAAATATGAGATTAAAAGGAAGATAGAAACCGCTCAAAATAAGTGCATTCTGTTTTGTTTAAAGTTTGAAAACAGAGCTTACATAAAAGTTAAAAACTCTTAAGGACATAAATTGGCTTCCTATAAAAGAAAGAATTAAGCAGTGCATTGTAACAACAGTCTTTAAAATCTTTAGGAAAACGGCCACAGCAATGGCTGATGTCATCAAACATGTCTATAGTCTCCTTAAAACCCGCTAATTAAACAAGCATTCAACAAGGGTATCTATTCTTGATCCACATGCACGCCAATAACTGTTCAAGAAACATTTTTCAACTTTTTAACCAATATGCTTCCTTTATGATTTCTGGTGTGTTGATTTGAAATACCCTTTGTCTTTATTATTGTTGATTCAATGGTATTTCTTGAATGTTAAGTTTCATTGTTTAAATCCCCCCCAAATTACTCCCCTACAGCTCAAACCCAATTTCTTGGCAATCACGGGGCTTACAATTAAAGTGCCTTGGAATGAATCTGTTATAAACATTATGCAAATTTAGAGGTCAATTGCTTGTAAAAATACGCCTTTTAAACTCGCATCTTGCCTATCCGATCTTACAAATGCAAGTCACAGATATGACCGAGATAACAAGCTAATGAATAGCTATCAATTTATCAAACTCAGACATTGAAAATAAACTGCAGGTTCTCGGGAGAGTTGATAAAGTTGAATCCATAAAAGCCAACAGATATTAGCGATCTCTCATTGTACCTCCTGATTAGCAGAGAGGAATAAGCCTCGTTTGAGGGCAGGATTGCAAAAATTTGGTCTATAGACACTGTAGCATGCTCTCCTCCACGGAAATCATTCGTAAAAGGCGAAAGATTTGATCGCTGCTGAAGGAAAGCCAGAGATATTAGCCTATACCCCACCCGAGGGACAAACACTGCTTACTCTGTTCTTTTGTTAGCATATTACATTGCTGAAACTGAATTCAACACCTTCTTATTGCAGCCTTCATTTATTCAATGGATACCTCCCCAGGGAACAGTTAGGACATGAAGTCGGACATGAAGTTGCAATGCGTCGGCGTATATCTTGATTGTATAGATTAAGGGAACATTAATGAAGAATAAGGCCCAGCAGGCAGCGCGAATAGCAAACATGACGTTAACGAGTACACAAAATATTTTTAACACTAAGCTTTC
>JAAAKL020008266.1:0-16096 GCA_010016065.2 Carybdea cf. marsupialis auct. non (Linnaeus, 1758)
GTCCTCCTCCTAAACCCATCTTTCCTACCAGTTCCTCAAAGGTCCAAAGACATCCAAAAATTTATTTTTTTTAGAATAGGCCTTTGTATCAATAAATAAAATAGACGTGCGGTTTACCCAAAAATGTAGTAAAAGTTTTAAGAGAATGTGGCGAGTAGACATCTTGATTCTTGGTAAATTCAAGTATTCTTTCAATTCAAGATAACAAACTATTTTATCACATATGTTAAAATAGCTTCACGTCCCAAAGCGTTTCAAATCAGGTAATTGAGCAAAGTAGCGACAAGTAATAGGTAATTCAACAAGAAATATTTTTCTCTAAGATAAATAATTCAACGTGACCATAAATAAGTGATAAATGACGTTGATAAACTGTTGGATATGAATTTTCAGAAATGTTATCGGACTCCCTGAAAGCTAATGGTTTCAGAAAGATTAGTTTTGATAGTAGAGACAGAATCTGCAGATGACTCATGCATAACGTTGCTTTTTAGGAAAGAGTACATTACCGAGCAAATTCGGTTACAAGGCGGTCACTGTAACAATTGAATGAGCTTTAAACAATCTTTTGACTGACTTTGTCCTCAGAAATACTAAAAGCAAGAGCATATAATCATGGGTGATGATTGCGTCGATTTTACAGAGTAGAAGAACGAGGTTCGAAGAGGTCATACTCGGTAGACGTGCACGTAAAATTGCCCATGATAAAAGATTTTTGTAACTGACGGCCTCGAGTCAAAATGAGCACATTCGTGAACATGCTTTACTTTCGAGGTATGTGATATTTGAGAAAACAGTCCTACCTACGATTTCCACTAAAGGTTTTGCATGAAATATTCTCACTCATTTCCCAAAAGTTAAGACCTTTGAAAGGAAGTGTTTCTCTCAGGCCTGTGCATCCTAATTTTACAGGTAAATCTGAAACCCTTTGTAAATGGCATGGGAAATTTATGCAGTGCTTAGGGAGTGAGTCATTAAGTGGACACAACGTGAGTTTCGAGTATAATCTGAAATTGTCTTGTGAAGCAAACGAAAAGTATTCCTTTTTAAAGCAAACTTACACAAGCAGAGGCGAGTGTATGCCATTCATGATGCACTAATATCAATGCGATCTTTAACTTGGGCCCCTCCTGTTTTGCAGGAGTTAGAAAGATAACTCTCTCACTTATATAACTTCATAAAGCATGTGTATTCATGAGTAGAACCGTCGTTGCTTGTAAACATCAACAAACATGGTCATATACTCTATCTTAGCATTTCACGAGAGCATCGTTTCTCCCATGGTTAGTTGACTCAAATAAATTGTGACTAGCGAAAAGAGAGAACACTTGGTACATAGATCATAGCAGAGTCTACAAGTAATACCAAATTTGGAAGGTTTTGGTGGATACTTGGTGTCAACCCGGTAAAGTCTACTGCTCTCATGAAAACTGACAGTACTGCCCAATTTGAAATTCAATCAACCTGATGAAGACTGATACTAGTTTATAGCTTATATATAAAGCAGCCACCTCCTTTATTTTTATTTTAAGCTCTGCCCCGTGAACCCACTTTAAATACTTGTTAAAGATGCATTATCTTCGCATTGGTACTTTGGTACCCCTTTCTGCGAACACTTCAGGACAATATTTCACACAAACATACAAATACATTGACAATAAAGATAGCCATTTTTAATATTTTGGCCTAGTACTATGCCTCGTGCTTATTCGCTTGTTCTCTGAAAGTGTTACCTTTGCCTTCTGTAGAAATGACGGATTGTAGAATTTCTTTATTGAGAATGGCAAGAGCTAGTACCGAAACGCTGTGCGAGAATATAGTACAGTCGAACCTGTCTATAGCGGACATGCTATATAGCGGACACCTGGTAATAGCGGACACATTTTCTAGGAACAGACCGCATCATGATCAAACTCTCATTGAAATACCTCTATATATGGGATAGTTTTATAGCGGACACATTTTCTCGGAACCGCGTGAACACTTGCCTTAAAATTAACCTGTGTATAGCGGACATTCATATTTTTACTCCTATTTAAGCCCCCCTAGCCCTATGGCTTCGTGGTACCTGAGCTGTCAGAAGAATATAAACTGATAAAATTCATGATACAGTAAGTATTTTTTGAACAAGTAACTTTTTCAAATCCTCCTAAACTTATTAGCTTTATTAGTTTAAGCTTTATTATTGAGGTTTATATATGAGATTTAAAAACATTGTTATGAATTGATGTATCTTTTTGTTCTTCTTTTCTTGTCGAAATTAGGCAGATTAATGAATTAGGATTAATTAATTAAGATTAATTAATTTAGGCAGATATATTTGAAAACCTCTATATAGCGGACACCTGGTAATAGCGGACACTTTTTCCAGGAACCGTAGGTATCCACTATAGACAGGTTCGACTGTATATCATATAACAAAATGGTATTCTTTTGCTGCACTTCGCCGCTTGCGCGATGGAGATCTACATTCAGGGATTTAGAGAGAGTCGCAATCCAATTATGAAAAGTAAAACGTGGCATAAAGTTCAACAAAATTTGCAAAGAAAATAATATGCATCCCAATTACACACGATTGTAAAATAGTCCCTACCAAATTCTATCTTTCTTTAAACCTATGCCAAAGGTGTAGCGTACTGTTCGTTACTTGTACAAACTAAAAGCTGATTCTATGAAATATTGTTACACAGTAACACTAGTCTGTGTTCTTCAACATTTTGCAAATAATAGCATATCATCTGATTATAAAGCCAACGTAGATCTTTACAAGCGCTTTGAAAACGCAAGCAAACTTATCTTGAACTTTCAATAGAGAATTTATTGACATCTTGTAGTACAAATATACTAGAGTCCCTTTTCAAGTTTCAGCAAAAGAGCATGATCAATCTGAAACACGAGACACGGAATTCACTTGCAGAAGTCACGTAGTTCTGTTATGTGTGGGTCTGTGCAATTCTTTCTTCTGGCCAGAATCCTTAGCTGGGGAGCTCAAATTGGGAATGGTGGTAGACCACACTGAGTGAAGGTCCCACAGAAGTGGGGGCTTGCCACAATTCAGGAGACACCACCACAGTGTATTTTGGCCCCTCACAATGAGACTAGAAATGTGATTTACCCCTAATCTCTTCAATGAAACGGATAATAAAAATGGTTTGTACTTTTGTTGTCATTTTAAAACATAAAAAAGCATTTTAAAGAATAAAGATGAGAAGATAGTGGTAGGTGTGGTACCACTCTACTATATCCGTAGATGGGAGGAGTGATAAAATTAAAACAGTATTGCAAGCGCCTTCATTGACTGCATTAATATATGTTAACTAAACATAGAACTGGTTGCATAAGCAGATTAGTAGCTTCATTGGTTATTTACGAACTTTTAGTGTCGTCCTTAAGAACAGTTTTACTTAATTATCGAGCTAGGGAACGTTACGGTGATCTTAATCTTCCGTCCTGTCTTCGTAACAGAAATTAAAAAGTGAAGATGGGATACAACTTAAAGAGAAATTTTTGCGTTGATTTTGGAATTCCCCAAGGATGACGCCTTACCGTATTGCTATTTCTACTAAGGCATATCTTTTATCGTTCATAGACACCTTCAATTTATTCAATTTTACGCGGAAAACACCAAATAAACTGGACTTGAAACCAGATGGGAACAACAATCAATTTTAATCAATCTCTTCTAATGAAACTTGTGTCATGGACATTAAGTCATGGACGTCTAGTAGTAAATTAATGGTGAATAATAGTTCAGCATAATAAGAAGAAGAATAGTAAGTAAGACCAAACTCGTCTTACTGGATAAAAAAATAGACAAAGTGAAGCTAGACACAGTTCACATATTAAATAATGACGGCTTCATCTTTACTTAGGATATGGCATTTCAGGATTTTAGGAATGCAGTACTGCAGGATGTTAAGATTTCAAGATTCAGGTTTCAATATTATTTTTTGCTCTAGATCATTTGCATGATATGAAAAGCAAACACAATTTACTGTACAAATGTATCATCTCATCTACTTGGAATGGTGGGGAGTCTCAGTAAAGCATTATTATTTGGAACGTGAAACCATTTTACCTGCGAACGTTCTGAGGAACGTGGAACTAACTTTTACCCACTATTGTTCCCAAGTCTTGTCTGAACCGGAGGAATAGTGCCTCTTAGGGTTTCACCTATGGGATTTATATTTGAAACGGACAGAAAAGCTGATCTAAGAACCAAGGGCCATCTAACTGGAGATGGTGATGATTTAACGTCTCGTTCGTTCTATGATGGAGGGTCTAGATGTTGTAGCTGTGTGCGTCGATGGGATCGCAGTCCAATGCGCGAGAGGCACTCTCTGCCACGGTCACAGCATCTGAAGATTTGCAGGAGTTCTGGAACACGTGTTTTTCCTGGCTTCCCATTTCTGCTTTCCGACCAGATACGATTTTCTTGGCAACATCTGACTGCAGTGTTGCAGCGACTCTTCGGCAATATACAGTTTTTGGAGTAATTTATCCATGTGGCAGTCTTCAGTCCCCTACTTTGACATTGCGTCTCGGATTGTGCTTGTGTAATGAGCGCCTCTCTTAATTATTCGCACCTCTGGGACAACTCACTGGCAGCGCTTGCAGGATATCCACAATAATGAGTATAAGGTTTCATTTGGCCAAGATATACTTACTGAGACCAATGGCAGCGCTCATAGATCTCAGAAGTCTGCCACACACACATCACATAAATTACGACACTTTGAACATTTGTACCAAACTACTACAGCCAATCAAATTACAGATAAGACCGGAATTGGAGGGTGATTGGTTAATAAAGGATCTGAGTGGTGTTAGTAGATTCGTTTTAGTTTACTATTCGTTAATGGTCAAGCTACGTGTCATCTCCATTACAATTGTATCGTAATTGCTGTCGTCCTGTTGTCGAATAATACCTCCGACCTTTCCGCACAAGAGTGATTTGGGTATTCGTGTGTCCCTCTCAGAGTAGCTACGATTGAAGCAGGAAGTACTCTATTTTCACTGTTTAGCTTTGCTCTAGATGAGATGTGTTTGGTATGGGGTCCAGCTGGCGCATGATACCGATTCTGCAAAAGCAACGCATATAAAACTGCTCGAGCTGCCAAATATGCTTCGATCGTATAGGAGCTAGAAAGGCTCATTTCTGCAACCGATAAGAGGGGTAAACACATACTTTAGGCGACTTCACTGCACGGTTGGTGTCAAGTCACACATTGTTCCCAAACGTCTTGATAGCCATGGGCTAGGTAACTGCAACTTCAAAAGGGAACTCATATTGTCCAAATGCACCACCCATGAGCTCATTGTTACCAAAATGGCATTCCAAGTACCATAAAAACACAAAACAACGTGGATGCATTCGAAGTCCAAACACAGGCGCCTACTCGACTACGACATAGTTCGCCAGCGTGACAGGCGTGGCGTTAGCATCACGAGAGCCATCAGAGGAAGCGCATGTTTGCCAGATCACCTACTGGTGCACAGCGTTATGAACCTGCAAGTGTCACCCCCAGCCAGAAGACAATTGTAAACACAGAGAAATGAGCTGAATATTTGAGCTTTAAATGACCACTGGGCTGAAGAACAATCTTCGATACAGCGTGAAGTAACTAAAAAAGATTAGCTTGATATAGGGAAGCTCTGAGCTGATTTTCGAAATTCCAAAGTAGTTGGTGCTACAGAGGTAAGGACCTTGGCTTTGTTATAAGATAACATCGAGACTGGTTCGATGGACAGGACTGTGGAATACACGCGCGACTTGTCGCTATGCGTGAGGGGAAAAAGATACATGTTCAGCAAGTAGTCAAGTGCCAAAGGAAACGATACTTAAAACTAAAGCAACTAGTTCATAAGAGGCTAAGAGCAATGAAACACAAGTAGTGGGAAGACAGAGAGGTGGAAATACAGGCAGAGCCCCTTCAGATCAAATCTCTGTTTGACGGACTAAAAGCTATTTTCTTTCCTCATGCTAACGTTTCCACACCCATTTTCATGGCTGTTAAAACTGCATTACTAACTGACAAGGAAGACATCCGCAAGATGGGTAGAACAATTAATTCAACACACTGCTGAATACGGCTTAAAACATTTCAGAGGATGAAATTTATGTCACAACACAACTGCTAGTGATGGACAACACGATGTCGAGCCGTAAAAGGCGTAAGTCACACAAGCTATTAAACAGCTATCTACAGGCAAGCCACCAGGGCTTGATGGCATCTTACCTGATGTATATATATGTCAGGGCGCCGAAAAGGCAAATGTGTCTACCAACTTGTTCAGCGCGTTATGGAAGAAGAGAAGTGGACTACAGAACTTCATAGAAACGCTATACAAACGGAAATGAAACGGATCCCAAAGCGAGAACCACCAGAGCATGATTTTACTCTCCATAGCAAGGAAAAATTCTAGTCCGAGTCATGCTCAGCCATATGACTGGCAAACTGATAAACAGAGTTTATAAGTAGTCACAATGCCGAGTTCGCAGTGTCGCTTTACAGCAGACATGATGAGCGTTTGAGACTTTTTGCAGAGTATAGCTCTGGAGGTTGTTACAGTTTCTACAGTTTAGTTACATTGACAGGCTCCTAACATCCCACTCTCATACAGCATTAGAATCTTAGAATTTGCTATGAAGCGTTGTTTCGTCTAACGGGCCACCACTTATCATGTAATTTAACTTTACTTCTTTCTCAACGCAGTTTATTGTTATTACTTAAATTATCGAGAAAAAAGTCGCAAGTAAGAGCGGTGCACGAACGCAGCCTTGTTGTGTCCCATTTCATAGTCTGAACATGTCCGATACTTCACCATGAGATCTAGCGAAAGCCATCATTCCCTACTGAAAAGAAATGATGACATCAAACATCTTTCGGGAACTCCCTTCTTCCTAAGGATAACTAAAACGGTATCCCCAGGGAGACTACGAAAGCAACGTATGCCTTTCATTAAATATTTTGATGTAGTTCTCGATGCCCAGTTGCCTGCACCTCGTGGCAGAATAGAAGCAAATAGGATAGAATTTAACGGAATGGAATAGAATGAGGAAGAGTGGGGAAAATGACAAAGAATGAAATGGAATAGAAACAAATGAACAGACTTAAACAGAATGAAAAAGAATGGAATAGAGCGGAATAAAACGGATAGAGTGGAAAGAAGTGTATCAGAGTAGATTAAAGTGGAATAAAAGGAAAGATAGGAGAATAGAGCGGAATAGAAGGGATTACAACAGAAAGAACAGAACAGACAGGAGTAGAGTGGAAACGAATGGAATTAAATAAAAAAGAATGGGATGAAGTAAAACCGGATGGAACAGAATTAAATACAATAAACAGAATGGCAAGAATATACTCTAATAAAATAAAATGGAATAGAGTAGAATAGAATAGGACAGAACGAGATAGAACAGAATCGAACAGTATAGCACAGAATACAAGAGTAGAAGTGAAAATGGTACAGAATGGCATGGAATGACTCATGATACCACATGATGGCCTAGAACGGTCCATAACAAACCAGAATAGCACGGCATGGCACAGACTTAAATCTTATAGAACACAATGGCACAGAATAGAATGTAATGAAATACAATGGAAAAGAGTAGGGCAAAATGGAAGAAAAGTAGGACAAAATGGAACACAATGGAACAGAGTAAGGCAAAATAGAACAGAATGAAACAGATGACGGAAAAGTCAAGTAGAAATAAATAAAATGGAATATTAATCGAATAGAATAAAAATGAATAGAATATAGTAAAGTATGATATTCTAAATGAAGTCCATATCAATATAGGAAAGGAAGAGGGAAAACTATCATTGAAGCATTTTAAATTCTGTACAACTTGGATTAAAGCTGCATTTTGATATAGCCTTTGAAAGTGCAGGTAGATTTTGAGGACGCAATATTTAACTTGCAGCAATGTTTTCTTTGTAGTAGCACAGTAGAATTCAACGCAGTAAAAAACATCATTCAAAGCAGCGTCCCCATTGCCATAAAAGATAATTTTTCAGTAAGCGTCATCGGTGCTGAATGCATTTTAGTAGTTTTGTATGGAGACAATCTGTATATTTTTTAATACCTTTATTGCCCCCGTTATCTCTGATGCTTTCAATCTTGACATGATTTATAGACATCTGTCTAGGTAAGAATATCCCTGTTTCATAAATGCAGCTAACTTATTCCTATTCGTACCCTTCCTTCGCAGGTGACGAACATCCAGTTTAAAAATGTTCTCTGCTTCATTATTTTTCTGTTTATATTCTTTGTGCTCGCATTTTCTTACCTTTATCAGGAGACCACGGTATTAATTATCCGAAATGAATATTAATCAAACATCTAAGCCATTTATAAGTTTTACAGGTAAGAAGGTATTTGCAACTTTAAACCATTACTTTATTAATAAACAACTTCCCTTTCCATATTGCATCTAAATGCCATATACACATGTAACATACTTGCTGTTTATTTGTCGGTCTTTGTACACCCTTTTCTAACTAGAAGCTTAGACAGGTTGCAGAGAACGTGGCTTGTCCACTTTCTTTGAGTAGACTGGTCATAAATCAGTAAGTAATTATTATTAATTGATCAATTCTAAGAACATAAAGACAGGTATGATAGTTAAGACCTGTACCAGACAAAACCTGCTTTCTCAAAATATTGTTTATTTACAAATATTGCTTTATTCCTATCTGAGTTAGCGCCTACGGGGTTCTGACCTATTGAACAAACATTCAGATCCCCTGCTTGGGCTCAACACAACGTCTGCGAAGTAGTTCAATATCTCTTGAAATCAATACTTGATCAAAACGACCGCAATACTTATCACAGGTAAATTGTTCTACCGCATTTCACAACATTCATCAATTACATACAGATGCGGGAAAATAAACTAGTGCCGACACTATGTTGATTGTTTATGTTTTGAAAATAACAAAACTGATTATAGGATTGCTTAACTTCTCGCTCTTAAAATTCCTTAATTTGTAGATAGGAGAATTTTATAGGACCCTTCAAATATTGCAATGGTAATGGAAACTTTAATCAGATTTTTTCTTGTCCAAGTGACCTGCTACGTCATAGCATTGATTAATGTACTACCTTTTGAACGGAATCTCCTAGCTAAGTTGCTTGATAAATTATCCTATTACATACAATGCTAGTGAGAGATCACTTCATCCACATTTTTAGCTTCACCCTTAAACTTGAACTATTGAGTAACACGTCAATACGTTATAAGAAGATCGTCTCGAGTGGTGTAGACTCCGCAGCATAAATAGAGCATGTAAACCAGCAGCTGAACTAAAAGATGGCTACAATCAAGTTGCCCTAGCTTAAACAATGATTTTAAACAGGTTTGCTCACGCTAGATAGGGAGTTATCTCGCGCGAATGATTACGAGATGCACAGAAACGAAGCTGTCATGTCAAATAACGGAACTGGCATGTTTAGTCATACGTTATCCAAGAATAGCACATGCTTGATGCCTGATAATTGAGTAGCACGTCTTGATGCCTAACGAGTAAAATGATAATAATCTTTCTCTCCTTACCCGTTGGCTTTCCTCTTCTTAACTTTAATAAATTGGTCTCTTTCCTTAGAATTTTGTGAGTTGATTATATTGAATTTATCAACTACGCCTTCTTTATCCACTATTCCTCTTTAGCTTTCTTACTACCAAGTACTTGCCTTGTTTTGATATCTTTATCTTCCTATGCTTACCAAACACTGATCCCCTCTTTTTATTTAATTGTCTTCCACGCCTCATTCTAATAGAGCTTTCTGCAGTAAGCAAGCGTTCTTTAGCTTGAACTCCTCTATTCGAAAGCCTCATTTGTTTTTCTTCTGCCTTCTTTGTTATCTTTCACTTCTTCAGTCTCCCTTACTATGACTGACCGTGTTGAACTTACTATATATAATTTACTCTTCAATGATTCACTCACCTATGATAATTTTCAAAGGCGGTCTTTTTTCTTACCTTCAGATATTAGCTCTCTTTGGATTGCTTTTACAATTCTATTTATATTTACTTGGATACCTTTAATTTCTTCCTTTACAATGTTTCTCTAGAGTTCTCTCTTTTGAGCTGGAATTTGTATGATTTGTTCTCTGGTGCTTGTTTTGTTTCAATCTTCAATCTATAGCTGGTTCGCTCCTTTGAACATCATATCAACATACATTATTGGACATGTTTTCTTTAGCTTTATTTGAATCAACTTTATCTGTCAGCTTCACTCCATGATGTCCCTAAATGTCTTTGTTCCTTTTAAAATGCCCTGTTTTTTGTGATTTGACACCTGTGCCTCCGAGTAAAAACCGAAAAAATTTAGTTTTAGTTACAGGTTCACAATAGTTTCAAATGATGCCATGATCAATGTCTTGAGAAACTTGCAAGTCTGAAAGCAATTTCTACCTGGATCCTATTTCATCATCAGCCTTGGTTGTTATGAAGTTATTCAAGGCACTGCTGCGCATGTCCCAACCAGTTGTGCTTGACCTTGTGCCAGCCAGAGCTCAAACTTGGATTTTAATGGAATGGATATTAATCGAGTTGCTCGCAATTGACATTCGTAGTTCTTTGCTCAACTATTGCATGTCACCACAACTACATTAAAAATGTCAAACAAAATGGCTTAGTGTGTACTCCTGAAAGGTGAAGTAATAAAGTTGAGCAAAGAATCACGACCATCAATTGGATGAAACTGGATTAAAATCCTTATGAATACGAAATCCTAAATTTGTCTCATTAGTATCAGCTAACTCGTTTTATTTTATAGTTTTTGTTGTAGCTGTGTTTCAAAATAAGTTCTGAACCGGTTGGGTCCACTATCTCTAAAAGAACACCATGTACGTCCCCATCACACAATACTGAGCAATGTTACGCAACATGGCAGACTTTCACGCGCTATTTAAACTAATGGGGGCCAGTACTCGTGACTACACTTTTTGGCTGTTGGAAAAAAGGGGAAGCTCGACCCAGTCTTTTTTTTAGGGATCAGTGGTTGACTCTCTGTGGTTGACTACTAAGTCACCAATTGGTGAGGCACCAGATGTAGCCAAACTGCCCAGTATGGTATTGAACAGGGAGCTTGGATCAATTTTAAAAGATTTGCAGACTAGTGCAATGTAAAGGATAAGCTTATTGCAACCCTTTTTTTAGGAGATACCTAGTTGCAAATGGACAGCCAATGTTGAAGTTGATACCAATTCATTCGGGGATAAGCGCTCCAAAACTACTAGTTTAGGCCTAATACCAGTCAACGATTCTAACATAACATGTAGCTTTAAGGAAAGCAAAATCACAAGCATAACTGAATTTTGAAGCTGCCACAACAGCCATCTCCGCAGCTGTAGAGAGTAACTTTTATATCCAGTAATCCTGGCCCAAGTTTCCGTGGCGCGAAGGAGGATCTTCTCAGCCTCTTTGATAGGGCAGATTTGATCCCTCCAACGAGGAAGAATATTACAAAACGACCACCTCTTAAGCTCTATTAATTGTGGCTTACTGCTTAAGAAGAAGCGGAAATCTAGGATTTCCAAACATTTGGCAACTATCATCAATAGTAAGTCCTCTGACCAATTTGATCTCGCAAAGAGAAGAGCTGTATATAAAAATAAGATTCCCAAGAACTGTAATGCCCTGTTTGCCCCAGCGTATCATCCTGAAATCTGGGAGAAAGTTTAGCAACAATTCTGGACGAAATGATATAAAGATGTCAGCTCTTAAGGATTGTTTTCTAAACGTTTGTGCAGGAACGGCGGTCAGTTATTATCGGCAAGAGAAACCAGATCATAGCCAGATTATAAGCAGATTGTCACGAGTGTTGTAGACTCCGTAGCACAAATAGGGCATGTAAACCAGGAGCTGAACTAAAAAATGGCTAGAATCACTTCGCCCTAGCTTAAAGCGATGATTTTAAACATGTTTGCTCATGCTAGATAGGGAGTTATTACGCGCGCATGATGACGAGATGCACAGAAACGAAGCTGTCATGTCAAATAGCGGAACTGGCATGTTTAGTTATACGTTATCCAAGAATAGTACGTGCTTGATGCCTGATAAGACGCAGGGAAAACCATTTCTTTTTGCCATCCTGTAAACATGGCCGACGTTGCGGTAGTATAACTCTGCTAGGGATAGCATCCCTGCACTTCATTTTTATACGGAGAATAGTACCGTACATTTTCGGGGGCTATATAGCTGACCCTAAACATAACCCAAGCCGCCTACATGTGAGATTACACCGCTCTGGGGCATATGGTTTTCTACATTCAATTTGCCTCTCCCCTTCGCCCAAACTTTATTTGTTCTCTCAGCTTCTCTTTGGTGATACTAGGCAAACACGATGCAGAAGGTCAAGGCAACAAATAAATTTGCATCGACTGTCACCACTGGTCAGAGGTTCTTTTAAACAGTCAGAGGGGAGGGCTGCATATCCTCCCGCCGCAAGAAGAGAAAATTTACGAAAAATTGACGTGAACAAGCGACGAGGCAAGGAATTTCCCCGGGGTGATAAAGCAATTCCTCATTCCGTATTTACGCATGGAAGTTACTAAATTTAAAGCTGGTAGACTGTCTACCTTTCTCCCAGCTTGACAGAAAATCATAGCCAATCAAATCAACACCAGAACTCTTTAAACGGTTTAGGGGGCACAGTCATCATACCACAGAAATTCTATATCCAAGGGGCATACCGAAAAGGCTAAGGGAGAGATCCAACCACATCTGAGAAAGTTAGTGTTATGCGAGAGCACTCGCGAGGCTGCTGAATTTATATCACCAATTTTTACAGTTTCCAAAGAGTGATGGTAATGTTAGATTGATACTGAACTTAAAATGTCTAAATCAGCATTTCGAGTATTTATATTACAAGGTGGATACCATTTACTTAGTTCTTAATTTAATCACCCTTGATAGCCGTATGACTTGAATTGATTTGAAAAACGCATATGATAGTCGAGTCAGAAATACATGAAGTTATATAGTAATCAGGCTTTGCACCAATATACCACATATGTTAGTGGGTTGTCATCACGACTCAGGCAATTTACGAAGTTCCTTAAACAACCTTTGGCAAAGCTACGTGAAATAAATCACCTTTTATGTGCGTTTCTTGATATCTGCATATACAGAGTGATTCGATTGAGGGTTGTGTACGCACTGTTGTTGACACTGTCATTATGTTTAATGGCCTTGGATTTACGATTCATCCCAAAAAATTACAGTTTCGACCTAAGAAAGAAATTCCTTTGTCGGATTTATAATCAACTCACTGACCATGACTGTGAGTTTGACGTCTGTAGAGAGATGGAAAATAAAATTTTTCATTTGTGTTGTGACGTAATGCTCATTAACCGTTAGCTATTTTGTCTCCAACCTGTCGGCAGTACGCCATGTTGCCTTATATTACCGATGTTTAGAAAAAGGCAAAAATTTGTCACTTAAAGCAGATAGGGGCAATTACGAGGCACACATGTCTGTCTCAAAATTAACACAAAATGATCTGCATTGGCAGCTTACATTGATATTGTGACTGATGTGATTTATCCTCGACAATGAAAAATATGTTACATATTATGATGGCTCACCACAAGGCTGCAATGGATCCCCAAAGAGATAACCCACCACACTAATTACATTGAGTTGTTTGCAGCGTTTTTATAATCCTAGACAAATAAATGTTAAGTTTTTACAAAATTTCGGTAAAAACGGAGCAAGTCACGCAAGATACTTGCCACATGAAAGGGGTGTCCATTGCTGTTATTATTTGCTGTCTAGGCCTCTCTGCCTAGCAGCAGGGCGGTCTGGCATGCTAGTCTCCCAAATGATCTTTTTTAAACTTAAAAATATTTTGGAAAGGAGGTTATTTGCATATTTCACAGTCCATAATTGTAGCATAATAAACGTCACTACAAATGCATTGCTTCTTACCATGTTAAGATTATGACAGGCAATACTGCAGCTGTCAGCATTACAAATAGCATAGACACTTGCCACAGCAATGACTATAGCACAGCAACGTTTCTTTTGTAGGAAATTTGTATTTCCAATCATATCTGACTCACAGCAGCCCACATCACCAGAACAGAGTCATACTGTAACTGACAAGGAATCTAGGGATTTTTTTCATCTGAAGATGCCAAGTGGATGCTGAATTTTGATACTTTGCACAAGTCGTTTAATGCCTTGGGTTTTACGCACAAGAATGTCCTTTTATCATACCGTCTCAATCAATTCTGTTCCTTTAGACCACAGTCTGGTGCTTTATTTGTTGATGCACTTTCCTTGTTCATGGGAAAACTTAACATTTTATTATTTTCCGTCTTTCAGCTGTATTATGCTGTGGTACTGCAGCCTCATCCATCCCATTTTCATCTACCAAAGTCCCCAGGAAAGAAACATCATTATACAAGAAAATGACACTTCTAAAGCGTCTCTTTGTCAGGCAGGCATAGCTTATCACACCTCAATCATTCTATTAGGAACATAATTTTGTCATCCTGGAGATGTAAAAGTAAGAAACAGTATCAGTCAAGTATCAGGAAGTGGATGCAATTTTGTAATGAAAGAAATATAAGCATTTTTCAGCACCCCTGCTTCATCTGCACTCAAGTTTTTGTCAACAATTTTTAACAAATTGCATCCTATAGTACAGGTAATACAGCTAAAAGTGCAGTTTCTTCTATTTTGCATTTTGCAGATGATGTGCAATTCGGTATGACGCATTTGGTAAAACGTTTTATGAAAGGTGTTTATGAGAACCGTCCTAGTTTTCTTAGACATTCATAGGACAGTTATTCATAATTTTCTCAAGCAGGTTACAGTAAATTCATTAGCTTTAAATGATCTCACTTTAAAGCTTACATTCTTGTTGTCCCTATTAAGTGGAGAACGGTGCCAGACCTATAGGCACCTGCGACATAATGGAATGTAGGTATGAGATGACAAGTATATATTTTTCATTGAGGCCAAGGTTAAACAGCCTCGTGCTGGTTTTCATGTGAAACCACTTGAGTTTCACAGTTACGACTTTGATCATAGACTATAAATATTGGGTCATTTAAAAGAACACATTGCTCGTAACGAGGCACTTGGAGAACTTTCTGATAAGCAATTGTTCGTCAGCTTGGTAAGGGCTCATGCAGTACTTTCTACTGATACTATTTTCAAGTCTGTTTTAGCCTCTGTTGGTGTTCACATTGTGAAGTATACAGCTCATAGCACCTGGCCAACATCCATTTCATTTCTTGCATCTAGAAATGTTTATGTCAGTTTTATCCGTAGTTCTGTTAGATGGTCCAGTGAACAAGTAGTTACAATTTACTCACTGAGAATCAGTTCAATTTTGGAGTAGATAAAGATTCTGTTTTGCAGTGTATGGATGAACATTAGAAGGGGGCCTTGCGTGAGCCATGCCAGGAGGTTTCACCTTGCAGTACTTTTATCATTGCCCACCATTCTTCTACTTGCTCAGTTACTTTGATACTCTTTTTGAACTGTGACTCAAATCTGCTCTAAAATCTTGTATATCTTTGTAACGACAGAGGATGATGATGAATAGAATTGAAAATCAAACGAGATTTACCTTTAAATTGAAGTTTGATTATAATTCTGTGAGTCATCAGACTGGAGTGAAGGAGTTGTACACCCTCCCAGTTGGGACCTCCCAAACTCCCTCACTCCATAAATGACATTAGTCCAAGTTCTGCTTTGAAATCGGGTTGGGACATGCGCAGGACGTACTACTCTCTTGTATAACATTAAAGTAATTGCATAAAATTCTCGTCGGTAAATTGTAACCATTTACGTTAGCTAAAACAATTACAAATTGCAACATTGACCCTACAGAGGTAATTTTTGTGCGCTTTTGACATTGGAGTCCTCTTAACCAATGTTTCTTTGTACGAAACTCCGAATAAGTTGTAAGTCCTGCGCTTCCGAAAGACGTGCTCATCAGCTCGTCTAATACCGCTACTGTGTTGGTTGAATTAAGGTTTGATGACACACTTGAAAAGACAACTCATGTTCGTTGTGGTTGAAAAGCTTTTTTCGTATGACTCTCTTCAGAACCAATCGTCATAAAAA
>JAAAKL020008267.1:0-16095 GCA_010016065.2 Carybdea cf. marsupialis auct. non (Linnaeus, 1758)
GCCATAAATTATCTCCTCTTGTAAACTTTTTCCGTTTGCGATTTTTTTAAACGTATTTCTTCAATCTTACTCCTCACTTGACAGACAGATGTCTTACAGTGGTGTATCTAGAAAATGTTGAAAGTGAGTGTGTGAGCGTGCATGATCTTGGAAGATGACGTGACTTCTAGAATCATATAAATTAGAAGGCGAGGAGTGTCCCACGTAGAATTTAATCTATTTTAAAATGCAACTAAACTCAAAATGGTTTGTTACTGGATGAAAAATATATAGTTTAAAAGTGAGTGTAGAAACCTGAAAAGGAACTGCCCCTGCAAACGCAAAAATTAATAACACTACTGAAACACCTCATAGAAATTGATATCACTGCTATTTCGTAATGACATAGGCCTACACGTGAATACCGGAAAGGGAAGTGTCACAATTCGGAGCATTTCCAATTCGGATACGGAGCTGTGAATTTTGCTACTTTAAATCAAATTGAGGTGACCTTCTTGCAGAGTTGTTTTTCGAGCGGGGGATGGGGGTGGGGGTGGGTGATGGCAAGGCGACAGACAACTTAAAAATAAGATAATACAATCATAGAGTACTTCCTAAAACATGTGTATCTTTTACTGCTAGAAACGACGTTGATACTATCTACTTGTAATCTTCACGTCTTTATGCAGAAAGCTTACACTTTCCCCTCTAAAGCGAGTAATCTAATTTTTTGGTCAATACCGCAAGTACCGAGGAGTTGGTTCAGTGGTGGTCCCCTAAATACGCCACTAAAAAGGGGATTGCACATACCGTCTCGATAGTAAAGAATAATGATCACATCAAAATACATTTTAAACTTTGACAACAAATATTTTATGCAAGCAAATGTAGCTTCCGCAATGCGTTGTAAGAGAGAGGTTAGAAAATGATCAATTATTCACGTTCTTTACAAATAACTTGCTCAGAAAAAACAACTCGTAAATCTTTGTTTACGTTTTTAGTACCACTTATGCAATATCGAGTCATCAAAACTAGACAGCCTATGAGTACTATCTTTCATTTACAGAGGAAGGGAAAGTGTTACTTTGCATTAACTTACGCATAGTTTTAGTGATTCTAAAATGGCATCAGAGATATGAAATTATGATTATTATTATGATGATGATTATTTTTATGATCTTGTCTTTTAAGAAAGGTTTTAGTGGTTACAGTTACTTCATTTTTTGTAAGAGAGAAATAAGGAATGCCCCGGACCAGATCTCTCGACTTGGTAGGAGACATGTACCATACCCATTCCTGTATATCTTGTTCGTAACTGAATACTGTAATGGTAATGGCAGATAGATAAATAAATTGAAGTTTAAAAATCGTGATTATGTTTCGTCATTTACGATGGCATATGTCCGGTAGTCGCTGCCTCTTTTCTCCGCCACCCAAGTCTCTGGACAAGTCTAAGCAAAGCGACATATATGCACGTTGCAAGAGTGAAAATCGTTAAAGTTGACGGAATGCCATGCTTAATTAGACGTGGACAAAGTCCCCATCCCTTTTCGTTATTGTTTTCTTTTCATTACCTTTCTTCCGCTGACTAGAAAAGGTCACTAGTCCACTGGATCTCGCTGAGTTACGTCTATTTGCTTTTTTCTTTAGAAAAACATAAGATAACGTAATCAGTTCTTGCTGGTTTGTTTTTAAACACAGTCAAATGTTGGATCAATGTAAATGATATAAAGACATTTGACGATTCAGGTCGCATTGTTACAGATTGTTGGATTTGTAAACACAGTGAGTACTGATTCGTAACTCATTGTGAATCATAACAATTACATTTAAAATATGACTTGTGACTTAAAATCGGCCTATTTGTTCTTTGTCAACGAAACCCGAAAACCTTTTAAAAGAGAAATATTGCCCTTTATCTCTATCCATTTTCATGAAATTGCATTTTTCCAGTTGTTTAACTTTCATCCTTAAACGTCTTTTCATATAAACCAGAGTATAAAAGGCAAGTGTCACTACAGTCTTCTTTTTATAAGAATGGTATCAATTGTAAGAACCCCAGCCTATGATTTACCCCAAATTGCAAGAAAAAACTAACCACAGACCGAGGCTTCCTCCCCCAGAGATTTTATCAACATCAAGATGAAAAGGTGCTTACTATACATAAAAATTCACCATCTTTCAGCTTTCTTAGGGCATCGTCCACGGACTCGCATTGCGTGCACGAGTATGAGAGTTGAAACATTTCAGGGTGTACATTGATATATATCTTTTTCTCTTCTGTTTTGATATTCAAACAATGGTTCCAATCAAAGAGTATTAAGAACAGATAAAAAAAATTTTTATCTTGAAGTGGACGCTAACTTTAGAACGGCCAGACCCACTCCAATTTTACTGGTTGTTATTTATAAAATGCTTTGAGGTACTCCTTTTAACGCCTGAGAGGGAAAACCTGACCCTATACCCTATAACCTGTTTTATTTTGTGGTCAGTATCACCAAGACGTTGTTTTCTTCATTAGCTGATACGTAATTGTTATAGTTCTGTATGATAGGAGGAACAACGGGTCTTCACTTCATTTAAACTCCAAAAAGGACTTTATCTATTATCATTTCCTTTCAGTATTTTACCCTAGTATTCTCAAATTTAAAAATCTGCAGCGAATCTAGATGTATAAGTATTATAAAAGGACATGTCTGTCAGTTTGTCTATGTGTCTTTCTGTCTCTGTGTTTACCTCTCATTTGTACACCATAGATCTGATCAATCTGAAATTTTATGTAGAAAGGTAAGTTAACCCCCTAAGTGTCCCCTTGAGGGCGGGGCTGAGGTGTGACTCGCACTCGCACTCGCACTCGTGAAGTGCAAACTGACAAAAATATGAACGTGCATTCTACGGATCTGTTGAAGCTTCGTTACTCAGCGTTTTTTCTACAAATAACCATACTGATCAAGTCAAAATTGTAAATGCTTTTTAAAAACATAATGGAAGATTGCATTAAACAACGACTTTACTATGCTTAACATTTTCGCCAGAAACTGATCACAACAAGCTCCTGGTGTAAAGAAAGAAACCTTTCGCGAACAATTTAGAGAAAATGACAAGATTGTAACACGTTGTGGAAAACAAAACCAACATAAGTTAAACCTATCTAAACCACGTGTTAATATCCTTTCACTCTCTATATGTTTTGCCCAATAGTTTTTACCCTCCTTTAAAACGACTGTGTGATTTATTTTTCTAGAACATTTTATAATCTCTTCCCATAATCCGCTGGGATGACCGTCTCCTATGCTTTCCCTCAACGTCCTCCTCTTTTTCGTTTTCGACATCTTCCCTTCCTCAGATGCTGCCACCTCGGATGATGCGTCTCTATTTTAACTTGCTCGAACTTCTAATCCGTTGCTACCACGTTTGTCATATCGTCCTTTACTGTATTCATAAACCTCCTTTTTTATTTCCCTCTCTTCTTTTTGCCTGCCGGTCTCTATCACCAGTCTTCCATGCACTCTGCACCTTTACTCATGACATGCCCCAAACACCTCAGTTCAGCCTCATTTTCACTTCCAGCGATTCAACTTGTGCTATTTCTCGGATGAATGCGTTTTTGATCTAAATTAGTGCTGTCCCTCACCTACTGCAAATAATTCTAATCCAGAATGAAGGAAAGAGAAATAAGGAAAAGAACAAGAAGAATAACAAGATGGCCATTTCTTGGCAGAGGCATCAAGACTATGCTCTTTCCCTAGCCACTATTAAGTATGTATAGCCTTGAATAGTGCTTATACCCTTATCAAAAGTTTGTCTTTCGTCAGTTTTGGTGTCTTTTACATTGCTTTTTTTGATCAAAGTTATCCACGTTAAACTCAGTTTGACGATCGACTATGCATCTACGATATTACGTGGCGAATAATCATGGTTATAAGAAATTGCATTGAAAGACTAGTTTACGGAGATTGAGGTGCGGAGTTAGAATACCCTGATATATTCTTATCATTATGGTAGTTAATTATTTCACGTTCATGCGAGAGGAATTCATATTCAAGATAAAATCCACGTCAAAGTGAAATTATAACACAGTACATATATGTAACTATATCACAGTATGATGAACAGTCTCTATAATACCTTTTCTTAAGACAGTTGAGAAGAATTAGGTGCAGGTGCTTTTTAAAAAGCATTGAAATAGTTTTATCGCTATGATCCCAAGGATCGATTCCTAAAGTTTTATAATGTATGTTTCTCAGGTTGTGGAAAAAAGAAAGTACTGCACAAAGTATGTCTTCCACCTCTATATTTATTATCCTGGACACCTATACTTCTACCGAGACCCAAGAAAGCACCGCCCCTCTAGGAGTTACAAAATACCAAGATATGAGAGAAAGGCTTACCTCAATCGCTCTCATAATACTTCGGTGACTAAACTGTTGAGTTAACATATGATTTGCTTCAAAACAACATAACAACAGAGCTTTATCTAGCGTTTGCTACTAACATGCTACTTGATATCATCAAATCGAAAAGATATCCTTATACTATATGTAATTACATGCAGTACTATATCAATTTGTTATAAAGAGTAACTTACCGGCACATCTATTCTCTAATCTTAAAATCCATAGAGAAATCCAATGTTCTTTCCTGTTAAAGTCTCCTTTTTAATTCTCAGTGTCAGAGAGTTGACTTGTGTGGACGATGGCATGAAAATATTTTATTTATTGCAATAGTTTCTACGAAATATGTTTATTTTAATACAACTGATGAATAAGATCATAGGAAATGTATAATGCTTGGGTTTAAACTCATTTCCCGTGTAAATGACGTCAAACATGCCCCGCCCTGGAAGGCTTCGAGCAGGCAGCTGTTTTTAATCTACAATGTTTGATGTACGGCGGTCGACTAGCTACACATTAGTATGAAACTGTTAAAATCTCTTAGTGTCTACGGAATCATAAATTTGTTATTCTCGACCAACTAAAGGCGACGTTCAAACTCAGATCTATCATTTTCAGCTTCCTATTCTGCTGATTAAAAAAATAGTTTGCTATAACGTCTTGACAAGTATTACCTCACTATAAGCTTACTCTCAATTTATCCCAATGGCGGCGCCGAGGGGGGAGGTGGGAGGGAGACAAATAACCTTAAATGTCGCAAAAAGCATATCTTAAATTCTCCCAATTTCGATGAGTAAATTGTGGTATCGAATTTGAAGAAGTGGATGACCATAATCACTCCCTATTGTATGTAAATAAAAACGGGCTCCCCTTTTGTTAGGCTGGCGCCGCCACTAATTTTACCACGAAGCTGCAATTAGTGATAACGGATACTACCATAGGGAAACCCTCAGTGTAAAAGCTGAACAGCAAAAAGTAAGGAAACAAATAATGTCAAGAATATTAATGTGGCCTACGCTCCCCTGCTTCCAGGTGATTATACCTATGCAATGCAATTTCTAGCCTTATCAATAAAGGCTTTGTCTTCTCAAACAAATCTTTATTATCAGGTGCTGTCTTCTTAGCAGAGTATATAAGACGAATTCAACACACGTTTCGAACCTTTTGCCCGTTTTTTAAGTACTGTTAGTGAGTAGGTCATTAGTATATTATAGTCTTAGTCTTTTTAGTTACCTAAATGAGGTCTAAGTAAGCTAGCAGGTAACCAAAACGCTCAAACATCCAGGGGTCTACAAATCTATCTCTTAAACAGACTTCTTTTCACAGCTATGCCCCAAATGCACCATCGGCAAAATACATGTAAAAGTCGGACAGCAAAGTGAAAGTAATTCTGCAGGAATTGGTATACCTCTATATTAGATTTCACTGCTAGCTTTCGTTTAAATGGTAACAGAGCATACCGGAAGGGAAGAATAAGGAATTTTCTTGTTCAACAAGTTAACATTTACAGTCACTCATACTTCGTCAGATGACTACCTTAGTAAGGAAAGTGTAGTAAATTAGGTCCAAGTAATGAGTGTCTAGATAATTGGAAACGAATATCATTCTTGTTATAGGCATTAAAAATTGCAAGAATTGTACGTCATACTTCCTCTCCTTTTTTTTACCAGATCATCTAAACTTCTCCCACTACCACAATCGCAACTGATGATTTACTTAAAAATCTTATTCTTACGTTGCCCTTGTGGAGGTTTTCATTAGGATTTCTAAAATATGCCCTTTTGCTAACAATCTATCTTGTTAACAACTTCGCAGAACAAATTAACTTCATAGTTTTACTGCAGAAATCAGAATCATCAAAATGCTATTATCAGCATCAAGCTGTAAGGTTAATAAGCTACGCAGCTTAAGTGATTCATCATTACAACGTGTAAGAGGTCGTTGAAAGGTAGGCATTTAAGAGGAACCGTTTTGATTGTGAGCGATAAAAACCTATAAGCAAGACGTTAACCTGTAGTGTAAATAACGATAGATGTCTCAAATTGAAAAAAATGTTTATGTTTGATTACGTGATTATGTGAAGGCATTTAAGCTCTAATCACTGCTCCTATTGCTAGAACTACTTGACAAAAAATCTAAAGATCTATTGTAGACATCTAACAGTTTAACAATGGCGACTGGTCACAAATCAGAAGACAGAGTTGTGTCTTACCAGAAGCACGGGTTAGCAAAAAAGCGTTAGCAAAACAATACAGTTGTGCAGAACGTTTTTCAAACTACTTTTGTTCAGTATCATTTCTAAATCGTTGTTTCAGTATCAACATTAAAAGTTATTTAGCAATGAAAGTTTATAACGCAATCTCGTAACTCAAGTTCAACGCTATAATGAAGCATTCTCAGCCACTAGGGACCGTCGTTTTCCTATATAAAAATGTCTCTGCTACAGTTCGCATTACTTATATCTTTCAATTGGGTAAATAATCGCGATCTCTCTTATCCTGCTGCTGTTTTAACTTGTACATTTTCAACATGCATGTCTGTACCTGGGTAGACATCGACGACCCGACGAGTCGTCCACTTTCCTCCTACAGGATTACTACCTGCAAGAGCCATGATACCCCCAACCCTTTTTCGGTTTTGTACGTCAAGGGAACACGTCAAGACTCCATCTCTTCCAAAAGGAGTCCATTACTTTTTGCACAAATGTTACGTGACAGAATACGTTTAAAGGGTACTGGAAAGGTCCTTTCAGTACGTCTGATATAGGACGTTATAAAATATGTCATTTAGGCGTAATCAAGACATGACGTCATCTGGATCATTTAGGATTTGTCTAACTGGGCGCTAGTTTATTTAAGGCTGTTTTGTTGGGCTGATTTAGCGACGATTCAATCATTTTACTAAACCAAGTTTAGTCGTCACATTTAATTAGCCTGAACGATTTTTAGTACAAAGCGCTGTTTCAAAGCAGCTTCTCCTACAAGCTGAATTGGAGACTACTTCAGAATGGGAAGTAAGTAATCGCCTAGGTCTCTGGAGCTGCATTTATCTGGATAGAATTATAACCTTGCATTCAAAAATAAACCACAGAGTCATTTCACAGGTGGTTTGTTCGTCATCAAAAACTTCAACAGTGAACTAAAATTGCAAATAAAACTCGCAGCATTATTCTTTGATATGCTTGCAGCGTGTCCGTACAAGACGCTCCTAACAGTAGTAGAGGTTCTAGTTTGATGAAAGTCAAGCTTGGCATCGCGACTACAATGCGCCCAATTAAAAGTTTTGAGGCACCACCACGACATCAAAAATTGGGAGTAAATCTGTTCCAATGTCACAGAATTTCTAAAAATTGGAGCGATTCTTGCTGAGATCAACAATCGTGAAATCAGTATACTGAACACTGAACTAATGTCATAAAGCTGTGAATTGGCCCGACAAAATTGTAGCGTGTAAACAGGCCTTTATTACAAGATTTCGATCTTTCTTCAGATAGCTATATACCTTAACGAGAGTCAATACTTGCTCTCCAATTGCTCTTTTAAGTGCTGCTTTGTAGCTCTTTACAAGGGATTCAACACAGCCGTTTTGATGTGGAGCGACTGGTGTTGTGTAAATCCATTGCATTCTCGTTTCATAGGAGAATATCTTGAGCTAATCTTTATTGCTACTCATTTCTTCAAGATGCTTTCATGCTCCTACTATTCGAGTTCCATTATCACTTGATATTAATGTAGGGGATCCTCGTAACGTAATAATCTACTTTGTACTTGTAAAATTTTGCTTGTGTTAGAATTAACTTTCATCTCTTGTTAAACAGTTCTTGTGCTCAAGCACGTGAATAATACCCTATAATTCTTTTTTGTTTCATTTTGTCCAAATTTAAGAGTTAATGGTCTAAAATAATCAATAACTGTATAAATCCGACCCTTATTTCAACCTCTTCACCAGCAAATGAACTCAAAATTACAAATTCTCACCTTTGAAACGGGCTTTGTAGTGTTCTCTCAACTTGCTTTATTCAGTAGGTCACTGCTCTCTTTAACTCATCTGGGTTCAATGCACACTCTTTATCGTCCTCACTGTGTCTCCTTAGCTTGATATTTTAAGCTAGCCGTGGATTTTTGCTGTGACCCTTATCATTGTCGTCCAAAATCTTGTTGGATTCTGTTGTTAATTAGGTCACCACTAAAATTAATTGACGCCTTTAATTTTAAATTGACATTTTCCAGAACCCAAAAGGGGGCTACGCACTAGCAAGTTACATGTGTCATAGGGTAGTGTTTGTAAAATTGAACTATGACGGCTCATTCATCGTAAACAGTAAAATTATTCACGACGGCTAAAGGCTATGACGGCATCTGTTCAAGTGGACATACACCAACGACTAACGTGCAGTTCTGGGTGTGTCTGCCCCTCACGTCATTTTACGTATGAGAAGAAAACGGAGTCCCATTCAAACGATTAGAGGCTAGAAGACTAGAAGCAAAGCTATATAAAGACAGTTGGTCTTGACTTTCCCTTCAGTTGTTTGTGGAGAGGCCCGAAGATGCCTACGAATAAAGTTGTCTGGTCTATCTCCTGAAGCAACCGCTCCCTTCGCCTTTTTTGAAACCGTCACTCCTTTATAACGAGGATCGAATTAAGTCTCGAAAGAAATCTTATCTTACCTACTGCTTTTGAACCCTAAAGCCGTCATCAGTGAACAGTCTACTAAAAACTATTGTAAGGTAAGAACTGATTATTGTACGCAGTGGAAATCTATCAATTTATGTTAAGAACAATCATTTTATTTGTCTCGTTACTGTTTCGTCCGCTTTCCACCACTAGACGTTTCACGCTCTGCGGCGGCTCCGTCACACATGCAAATATATTATCGCTTGCTGTAAGCTAATGAAGATAAAGCACTGCAATAACAATAGCATGCCGCAATAACTGCAGTCATTAGATGTCATATTTGTTTTGAGATAAAAATGAGCAAAGCTATGATCTGATCGGAAGAGTTGCAGGAAGCCAGGGGTATGCTTGGTTTGCTTGGTATGTTAAGCATACCCTAAGGAGGAGGAGTTCAAGGTAAAATAGTATACCCTTGTCAAAGTCTGTCTCTTAATTTAAAAATACATAGAATAGTGAAAAAGAGTATTCAATCATTTTATTTTCTGTTTTCACACTCAGAGAAAGTGTAATGGACCCATCTCTCACATGGACTTCTACATGTTTTGCAAAACTGAACCCTGGGGGTAGTTCCAGACACCAGCAATTCTTTTCATGGGGCATGCCCTAAAAATGCTCATACATGATCAGCATACCAAACAAAGATAACTGGCAATGCCACCGCAGAAAGACCTATGAATGATTCTAAAGCTTTTCGAAGTTTGACATGTATCAGAATGTATGTCATAAAATAGTTGAAACTACCTATAAGTGTAGTTTAGTAATGCACTGTCATGTAGCATAGTTTGTTATCAGCTTTATTTTTAACATTTTTAATGTAGATTTCTTTTACATTTTTCGCACGTCTTTTTGTCACGTCTAAGATATTTTAAAAATTAATATATAGTTTATAGAGCCGTAACAGGGTAAAAAATGAACCTATTGGTAACTACGGAAACCAGTTACTCAACACAATTTTCAATTTTTACACCACACACCATTCTAGTATTTCCGACCTTAGTACACAAGGAAGCAAATTTAACACCCGAGAGAAGTTGGAGAGTGGTAAAGAGAGAGCTTTTGAATTTTTTTAGTCATTTGCACAAATTATGTATATCAAGACCAGTTATGTCTAGCTAAATCGATAGCCCCATGGGAATTAAAGGGCCTAGATATTGTCCTATTACACAGCGTATGAATTCAAGTACATAGACCAAATACAAGCTACTAAACGCAACGGACCAAAGCTTCCAACTTCCATTTTTCTTTGACCCAGTTAGATTGTGCCGCTACCTTGCTAAAGCAGAAGACCGTATGTTCCACGGAACAAGACGCAGAAATAGTCAGAAACTTAATTTTCTAGAAAACGTTTGAAATATCGTTACATTACTCTGCTAAAGATATTAGTCACATTATTCTCCTACTGGCAATGAAAAAGATCCTCTTAGTTGCAGCTTTAAATTCCGTATACCTGGTAGAAAATTTGATTAACATTTTTGGCTAATATTTCTGTACAAAATTTGGTTAAGAATTCAGTTACTATTATTTCCAAAATTGATAAAAGGTTTCGTAAAATGACACCATGTACGTGCTACCTGAATCGCATAAGATAAACGACATCGTCTATAAACTAAGATGTAAAGAGTGTTCAGCAACATATATTGGTGAGTCCAAACGTTAATTGCGTCAGAGGGAAAAAGAACACAACAAAGCAGTCGAAAGAGAAGAAGTAAAGAATCATGAGATCGCAGAACGCCGGGAAAATGACCACGCCTTTGACTGGGGAAATAGCGAGATACTGGACAGAGAAGTCAATACAACAACCAGAAAGATAAAAGAAACAATCCATTCACTGCAACACCAAAACTCACATCAATAACAAACATATCCTACATCCTACCACACACATGGCTACCAGCACTATCGGGGAAAACACAAAATCAGCATGGCGCCACTTATCCAACAAGTTCAATTCCTACTTCTTCAGGAGTCCGCAATCGAACAGCATGTTTCAGCAAACAGTCCAGATCCAACAGCCTGAGAATGGGAGAAGTATCTCTCGAAACGTAGCTCAAAAAAATAAGATAACGACTCAAGACGTGACAAATATCTACCATCAATGTCCTCTTATAGTTGGTCAGCGATTGCCTCTCTCAGCAAGAGTTAGGAGAGCAAAGCACTCTAAAAGTGCACAATCTGGGTCTAACCAAACAACCATTTTTGTACTCCGTTCACATTGATAGCTTCTTTACAACCATCTTTGTCTAAATTTATCAAAATTTTGCTAACACGTTAAAAAGAGGAGAGATTTATAGCCCTCAAATTGTAAAGAACGTTTTATCGATCGGTTGAGTTCAATTTTAATAACAATATCTAGACTGCTTAATGGAGTTGCTGTTGGATCTCTTGGACTAACCTAAGCTAATATATTTGCCAGTTGCCATGGAATTTAAATATTTAATATGTTAAGAAACTTATCGATCCATCAGCATGTGTTGACAATATTTACACGCTGCTTTATGTTAACATTTGATACGAAGCAAAAGCAATTTATCTTAGCATTCTTAGTTGGAAAAGACAAGACCTAATCGTTTTTCTATTATTTACGGGATAACCTCCTCTACATATGTTGTTGGTAATTTGACCCTACAATACGGAAAACGAAACTTATTGGAACACCGGTGCATCGTGTTCTACTCAGTTGTGAATTACTAAGCATTTTTAAGGAAAAGGGCACTCTTAAAAAATGTCATTTAGATTTGAATTTTTGATAAAATTGCCAGTTTCTCTTTCGATCCGAGGCACGGTCCATTGAGATGCCCAGTTTGTCTGCAGCTAACCTGAATAGAACGACTTTCATAAACTTACATATAGCGTTTGTGCTGCCGTCATGAAATGTTTCCCTTGTTAAAACCGTGTATGTTCTTATTTTACGAAAACCTGTTGCTTGCAACCCTTAAAGACGTATACCACAGAGAAAACGCACTGGTTGACAACTTCATAGGCTACTGTACATACTAGCATATTGGTGTTTCAACGTAGAGGACTTCGCCAAGTCGTGCAAACTAGGTTAGTAGGTTCTGAAAGAGATTCAGCAACAGGCCGAGACATTGCCTCTCGTTTAGCGGCATTCATCAAATAAAGACGCCAATGCTCTGTTAACAAAAATGTTGTTTATGTGAGTGACATAAAATGTGTCACCAATGCGGCGTGTTGTTTTTTGAACATGTTACAATCCTGTCTTTCACTAAATTCTACCCTCAAAGTGTTTTATTTTTACTCGAAAAGTGATAAGGCCACCAGTAACCATCCACCAATAATAATTCAACGAGAATTAAATGGTCTATATATGTTTACGAGCTTTTCGAGCCGGAGGATGCCTGCAATGTGCCATTCACTGCTGATAATTGATTACGGATTTAAATGAATTATAAGTTTGATCTCTCTAAGAAGTTGTGGGCAGGGGAGGGTGATGAATGTCTCAACCAATTCACACGCAGTCGCATCTACAAGTATATAGTTCACTAATATTCACAATGATGATCACGAATAAGATAGAGATGAAGTAAAAAGCGAAAAAAGGACATTTCTGCCATATTACCATCACTTTTGCCAACAATGAAGAAAATTGCACTTTTGGACTTTTTCAAAAAAACATCCAGCAGAGCAGGGTCACCAATATCCCCGCCTCATGCGGCCTACTGTTTCAGTACAATAAGATGTTCTTCTTCAACTCCGGAAATAGCGCGATACTGAGCAGAGAGATCGACACAACAACCAGGAAGATTAAAGAAAGCATTCATAACGCCACAGCAACCATATCAACAACATATATTACAATTTCCCATCCATATGGTTCCCAGGAATATCGAGAAAATTCAACCGATACAGAATAAACCTGGTACCACCTCTTCACCAAGTTTGATCCCTACTTCTTTCGACGACATAAATTCCATTTTCCAGAAGAGAAAGTTTCAGATTCCATTAGCCTGAAGATGGGAGAGGTATCTCTCGAAGTATATCAATGGGAATCAATTACATTTTCATCAAACTAAGACGATTGATGAATAAAAGAACGACTACATGTTCATCTGACAAGCAAGGTACAAACGGCATAAGAAATTGGGTAACTGTACGGGTATTTATTCTGAATAGGTAAATGACCCCACTGATACAATTCATGTTAATAAGAGGGTGAATGAACATAATTCCCAATGGGTGTTCAGTTGATGGTAGAGAGGAAATTGTCTTTGAGCTTATACGTTGCAATACGCATTGGTTGATCAGATTAAGTAAAAAAGTAGTATGCTTTCTTTTTTATCACAAGCCTAAAAATACAATTAACTTTATTTTGGTGTACGAGAGACGCCAGAGCAAGAGTTAAGGATTCAGCACTAGCCCATGAGGGAATCAGTTATTGGTGTAGAGGATAATATCGGGTCTCGAGAGCAGTTGTTCAAAGCTTTAGATAAAGAAAGAGAATTATTTCCATTACATACAAGGTACCTTTATAATGTTACAGAATTTCTATATAAATGTAGAGAAGGGTGACTTCTTTGCTAGATTTCTCTTCAAGAGCGTATTGTCTTGGAATGTTCAGCATGGAATGTAAACTAATTATCTACGTATGGCGCTTTGTAATAGACATAAGCTATTTCCATAAGACGAGCTTGGCAAAGAGTCACAAGTATTGCTCTGTTTAAGGCAAGAAAATTATGAAATAAAAAGTTTAACCTCGGCAAACTTTCCTTCCTTCAGTAGATCATTCAGTGGTATGCAGAAGGAGAGACCACACCCCGGGACTTTCTTGTCTATCATCAGGTAATTCCTTATCAGGTAAATTGATAACAAACCCTGTATTGTCTCCGTTCTGATTTCCAAACAATAATATGTTCAATTTCAATAATTAACGAATGTTGGCATTTCTCATCAATAGTCACTATGTAGCGACATGGCCTTAAAACGTCGAGGTTACATAAAAATAATGCTGTTTGCCTTGTGCACCTATGAAGTCTAAGAAGGCTTTACGGATCAATAAAAATTCTTTCGATGCAGAAACCACTTTCAAATTTTGATTTGTTAACTATATTGGCAATGTAGTTATTACAAACCTTACTTTGAATAAATTCTTTTAAAGAAAATGGAATCTCGATTATGTTTAAGTTTCCCCTGAAGACGAATAAGTTTATTCAGATGCCTTATCTGATATGGATTGTGCCTTCGTCCGCAAATAATAAATAGATCATCTGTGGTGGGAAACCTTAAAATACTACGAAAACACTCTCTCAGGGTTTTAGTCAAGCTTTTCGCCGGGCACTCCTCATATGGAATGAATTGATAACAGTAATAAAAAGATTGATGTTACAAAAGTTCTGAAAAAGGATACTTATAGGACCACATTTCTCGTTTGTTCCTTCTATTTCTACTTCTTCAGCCCTTCATTCTCTTAAATATACCCCTTTTGGCTAATAATTGGTCTTCATTTTGCCCCGGACAACCCGCCCGATCAAGTAAAGCATTTTCCTTTCAGCTTTCAGATTTTCAGTTTCAAATTTACTACCTCTATCCTCCTTTGATGATATGTAGAATACGCAAAGAGATAATAACGATATCTATAGCTTAAGATGACTTTTTCCTTTGAAGCAATCTCATTTTTCTCACGTATCAAGGGCTACAGGTCTTTCTTATCAGACGCCAAACGCTCTCCATTTCCTGCAACTTCGACTATGTCATTCATCCTAAGCGATCACATTGGTAACCAAGCGTAAACCGCAGCATTAACAAAAAAAATCCCAGAACATCATTACAGCTATAACAAGGGTAAATCACTATTCTAAAGAGACCGATATTCCAGTCGTCATACCACAAGGAGGCTTACTTTAAATGTGCTTAGCAGTCAATTCTACCACTGAGGGGGCTTCACGTACCGCACCCCTACCTCATGCGGCGAAGACTTTATTCACGTTGATCTTATTGACCCTATTATAAAAGTAAAATAATGATGTTTCTTGATAAAATAAGCATTGGATGTTTCCCAACGTCATTTTTCTTTAAATTATGGGACAAATTACCAGAATTAATATAAAATAGTCTTGAATAAAGAAGCACGGGCAGCAGAGAAGTCATGCAACTTAGTGGATGTCTGGACACAAAGAAGATTTTTTTGCCTGCGATTTTCAGGAGACACGCGCTCTGAACTTTAAAAAAACATTTTGCTCAAGTTACTCTGTTCATCTGTAAGATTTGTTATTCAATTAATGGAAAGAAAGAAGATTATGATTGAAAATTTAAAAGCTATTGGCATGTAACGTAAACTGGGAAGGAGATATTAGTGTCCTTTCAATATATAAATACACAGAGACATTAGCGGTAGGAATACCATACATATTTTCATAATCCGGACGGAAAATTCCGAGAGGTCTTTATTGACTCTTGCTGTAGAAACCGTTGAGATATATTTGAAAGCCTCCTGTACTAAGGGTACATCAGCTTCGTCTTCAGGATAACACCGAAAATTTGGAATACAATTGGCAGATTATACAAATAGACGTCTTTTAAAATATTCTATTTTTCCAATCGCCACATTGTCTCTTCCCGATGATAAAAATGGAGGGGTGTTATTTTAAGAGCCATGCCTTTGTGACAAGGCTGATACGCATCCCCATTAAGGAGTTCGCCACTCAGTGAAAAGAGAAAATGTGTGTTATTCAAACGTTGTCATAGTAAAGTAAGTCATTTTTGTTTAATTAAATTCTCTTCGTGATGTAATTGATGTTGTGGATGCAATTTAGTTTTGTCGTATTTATTCATATCCATTCATGAGATATTGCAAATGAATGCCGTTTCTTCATTTTAATACAGAGGAATGTGGGGCCTTGTTGCTAGAATACTGCTTTGAAGAACCACCGATCCGTGTTCGATCCCAGCCCACGGAAGCTTTGACAACTTCTTTTTGTCACAGTCAATGAGACCACCCAGTCCACCTGAGCGAAAGTGATGCCTCTCTGCTTATCAGGAGGTATCGCGAAAGATTGCGAGAGGTGGAAACTCAAGAAGCACATCGTATGGATTG